>PVJX010007327.1:0-71783 GCA_004027295.1 Dolichotis patagonum | reverse complement strand
GTTTCCCCTTGCCTTCTCAAGAATGAAGGCAGGCCCTTTCTCCTCTCATAGTAGTACGGAATCCATGAGTCACCCAGGCAACAGGCAGCCAGGATAATATCATTCTTACCTCCAAGCCTTGTGACATTTGGGGAATGGAGAATGATATTATTCTCCCCAAAGGGTTGCCACAGAATCAGTGCATTCTGAGGAGAACTAGGGTTTAGGTGAAGCAAAGAGAGGCAGGTATTTGTGACAGCATCAGATTTACTGTAAATCCCAGGTTCCGAAAGTTCCTATAAAGTGAGTGAGAAGAGAAGGCAGCAATAGGATGAAGACACACAGAAGACAAGTTAGCCATGATTGCAAGGGAAAAAAGGAAATATAAAATTAAACCAAAGCAAGCTATTGTTACTAAATGAGAAGTATACACAGAAGTTCCTTTGATTCTACCAATCTGTCATTCACCCCATTTCAGCAACGTTGCCCTTCACAGTACCAGTATGTGCACCAGCTCTAAAACATCAGTGTCTACCTTGGAAATAAAGTGGAATGAAATAAAAGAACTTTCTGCTCACTTGTCTATGTTTTTTTTTAATCAAGAAGGAAAATTTCCCCCAAGACTCCCACTGACTTCTCTTAAACCTCAGTGTCATACTCTCATCTGTATCACAGTGATTCACATAAAAGACTCAGATAATCATGCTTAACCTGATCCAGATTCACCCCTCGGGCTGGGCACGTTATTAAACAAACAACAAAATCCTGACAGTGAGGAGAAAGCAGTAGCTTCGGGGAAGGCAAGTCACAGAGTGTGTCATGCTAAGAGATGGAGTTTCAAGTGATTTGAGATGGAAGAACCCAGGAAAGCAGGAAAATTGGAAAGGCCTCAGTTTACCCATCTGTAAAAGCAAACATATCGCTTCATGATCCTTGAAGGGCCCTCCCAATGCAGAGATCTGAATCTCTCGTACCATTTATCACACTCATATATTTTCTTTGGTTATGACCCTTTTCCTGAACTTACCACCCCACCTAGACTACCGGCTTAATGATGGCAGGAATCCAGAGTGCCTTGTCTTTGCTTCCAGGTGGTCAGCAAACAGGCAAGGGTGAACGCGATGCCCAGCACGCTTAAAAGCTGTCTGGTTTTCTTTGTAAACCCAATTTGGTTTTCTCTCAGTAACCCCCGAAAGTAAGAAATGAATAGAGAAGACCATCATTGTCTCTCTATTGAACACCCACCATATGCTCCCTGCATTGTGGAATCTGAGAAAAATGTAAGAGCCATTGGCATAAACAATGCTTAAAAAGACCAGACGTGCGTGTGGAGCCCCACGCAGCGTCTTTAGCCAGGAGCAGCTGCACTTCCTCTGCTGCATTCCAGAAAGAACTGTCCAGACAATGGCCTGAGCACACTGGAAAAAGACTCATCTTTCTCTCTATGGACTGAGTTGTGAAGAGTTAGTTGGTACCAAAAGAGAGAGATTGAAAGACAACACAGCTGTGGAGGAGGACGGAATGGTGGGGGAGCGGCATAGTTCCTTTCTGTGACATAAAACAAACCATAAATGTGATCATTATGTAAACATGTCTGAATTGTTGTTATTTAAAGTTATAGGTTACATGTTTTTAAAAACTTACTGGAGTTCCTTTCCAATTGGCCAGTTTCCTATCAAATTCAAATAGAAGTGACCTGGCTAGAGAGAGGGCTTGTTACATATGAGAGCACGTGTGCTTTTCAATTTAACTTCGAATGTTCGAAACTTAATGTATTAGACCCTAAATTGTGTAAGCACAGTTGGACACAGAGATTACAGAGCCCGATAATCTTAGTAACCTTCAAGGTGGAAAGGTCCCAAAAGTTCAACTCCAACCACCCTTCCAGTGTTCAGATCCCATTTATAAACAACCTTACCACATCCTTTAGTGACACTTAAGTCTCTCCAGTGATCCAAAGTTTAGAATCTCCCAAGGCTGGTGCATGTGGGAAGGGAGTGATTCTAAAGTGTCTTCTTCGTGTTAAATATATGATGTGATGCTATGAAGTGATCACCTACTTGTAGACAATTGTGCCAGTTGAAATTTTCTTCTTCATGACAGTTATTCATGAAGAATAACTTCATGAATAACTTGGAGAATAGTAACATGATCTTTCTGACTCCCTTATATAAAGGGGTCCTTTCTAATGTGTGGTGCTCACAAATGGCCAAAATTTTAATTGAAGCAAATAAGAGCCAATTTTCTTCTCTTTTCTCTGAAATACTTACAGTTGTTATATGGAGGAAGTATGACCTGGAACACAAATGAAATGCAATGCTATCTTTTTCTCTTATCTTTCCTTTAGAATGTGATCAGAGAAAGTAAACATCTTCTCTATCTAACAGAAACCATATTTCTCTCCCTCAGACTGCCGAGATTCCCGAAGTCACGTTCAGTCACAAAAATAGACTCTATTCAGTAATTAAAATGCTCAGTCCAACAGACTAGTCAGAATTGCCAATTTTGTCTAACATTATAAATACCTTTCTTCCCCAGCTTGGGTTCACTTCAAGTTAGAAGCCAGCAACAGGAGAAGGCTGCTGGTGGCCTCTGTGCAGGGAAGGTGATAACGTGGTGGAGCTGGCTTCTCATCTGTGTCCCCACTTACTAACTGGCCTTTCCAGAGTTGGAAACAGTCTTGAGCCATCACCTGGCTTTGCTCCCTTTGGATTTAATGTTTTTTCTTTCTTTGTGGACTCGTTTGTGTGCTTCTGTGGAGTATTCTATGCCTGGAGACTTCATTTCTCAAAAAAAATCTCTCGATCCTGCCATGTACTTCAGCTGGCTATCTCAGGAGTTCTTGTTTAAGACCCTTTCTAAACACTTAGAATTAGTATTTTTTCCATGATCTTGCTTAGGAGGTCATTCCTCTCTTCTGGGTAGAGATACACAAACTATCCTCCCAACTGTCTGTCTCTCTAGGCTACATGGCCACCATTATTTCAATGATTTGGGTTGTAGCAGGCAGGCATATGCAGCAATCTCCAGCCTCAGGTATATAAGGCTGCAGCTCCCAGACTCTCTGCTGTAATGATCATACTCGGAAGCCTTCATAGAAACCTCCCTCAGTAGGATAGAAGAGAAGGTTACAGCTTTTTCCGAGAAACTTGCCTGCCCAAATTTTCCCTGTCTCTGCATTCCATTAAAGCTTATAGCTGTCTCCTTTACAGGTCTTCATGCAGTGATTTTTCTAATCCTCACTTTGCGTTCTCCTATCAATGATGTTGAAGTCTGAAATGAAGCTGAGGCAGGAAGCATCTTATTTTTAATCTGCTATTTCAGACTCAGAAACATGTAACCTGCGATCTCATTAGCCATTTCATTCTTCCAAGCCAAACTCAATTTATTCTTCATTCACACTTCTGTTGCAGACTGCCAGAGTTCTCCAAAAATCTGTTCTTCTTTCTTAATAGTTTTAGCTTGCCCCACAACTGTCAGCTGGAGGATGTGTTTGCCAACCTCCCTTGTTGCAGAGTGTGACCTCATTTTTAAGTTCTCACCAATGAAGTGAGCAAAATTATAATGCCACTGCACGCACTGGAGAAGAGATCGTGAGGTTCAACTCCGGTGAAGTTGTAGTAAGCACACACTATCCTATCTCTCCAGCTACTACGGCTTAGTACCCTAACAGTGAAACATAAAGCAGCCATCAGGGGACTGAAAACTGAGTATGGACAGGAGAACTATGTAAGGAATTCAGACTTGTAAGCAAACCAGGAGCACTGTTACTGTTTGTGGTTGGTTGGCTGGTGTCTGTAATGGATGTCAAGTTGGACTCCAGGGCAGGTCAAAAATGGAAATGCCCAAAGGAAGCTCCCAAGAGAAACTCATGTTTCCTGGCCAAACAACCAAGTATGATGGTTACAAAATCTGATGCATTTGTTAAAACACATGGGACCACATACTCCAAAAAAAATGAATTTTACTATGTGCAAATTAAAATGAAGTATATAAAGGAAAAAAGGAAATTGCTTTCTCTGGATGTTTTTCCTGCATTCGAAAATAGTAACGTAAAACTGGGTCATTTTAACGATGCAGACAAGGATAGTAACCCAGCAGGTGGCCACACAGTGGCACATGGAATGCAACTGAAGAAACAGTATGGACCATCATCATGTATGAGTCTGCATTTTTGTAGCAATTCATTTTCACTTTCCCTTATCAAGTTTTCAGTCTTTTGTACATGGGCTCTAACTGAGCCTTGTCTGCCTCATCTAGGATGGGCGCAAGATAAATGTATTAATCAGGAGCATGGAGAGAGCCACAGGGTGCTATTGATCACTCCTGAGAAGAGACAAGGAAAAAATGGACAGCGCTTGCCAATCATGGAGAAGCAATTAAGACTTTGTGAGTGGAATTTCTATCTAGGCTGATAGCAATCATTTTAATTGCTAAACAAGCCATTAATCCATCTAATTATGTGAGATCTAGCTTATTTTTCCCTCATTTTATCCATAAGAAAATAATGGGATTTTTTTTCATCAGTGACTTGCTAAAATGTAAATATACTCTGTCTCTCACATTTCTCTGCCATTCTGGTTTTCAACAAGGCAAATAAGAAACTAATTTAGTCCAGCACAACTTGTTCTTAGTATAAGGATAGTCCCCAGCTTACAACAGTTCAACTTACTGACTTTTCTACTTTATGGTGGTACAAAAGCATCACCACACAGTCACTCTGTTTTTCATTTTCAGTAGTGTTCAATAAACTACATGAGACATTGAACACTGTAACATAAAACAGGCTTTGTTTTGGATGACCTTTCCCAACAATAAATTAAACATACAATAAATTAAACATACAATAAGTTAAACTTACAAACTAAGCTATGACGCTCCATAAAATGTGTTAAGTGTATTTGATATATACATAAGCACATAAATGTACTTACAAAACTTTTGACTTACCATGAACTTATGGTGATGAAATCCCTTCATAAATTGAGGAGCATCTGTACTTATCGTAAGTCCTGGAGGCAATTTCGCTTAGCAGACAGACACAGATTATAATGATCAACCCTCAAACCTTGTGTAGGATCATATGTACCAGTTAGAGTTTCTCTGAATCTGTGCCTTATCTCATTCTGAAAATCATAATGGCATTTTTAAAATCTATAGTGCTCTAACTCTTATTTTGTTCTCCTTGATTCCCCAGCAATAATCAATAACAGTTCAGTGACCTGGCTTACAAAGTCTCGTGAACCATGAAAAATATCACACATGCCGTATCAAAGTTAAGTGGAATAAATCAGACGCACAAGCTTACGTATCACATGGCTTTGCTTATATGAGAAACCCAAATATAAAGACTGAGCAAAATAAAAGATAATATGAAATGAAGAGATAGATCTTTTATAAAAAGGGAAACGGACCAAGACAGGGATAGAGGGGGGGAAGAGGAGGAGGTTGGAAGAGGATGAAAAAATTAAGATGTGTTTTATATTGTACATACACCAACTCCCCATGAGGAATGTGATCATGTACACAATCATATAGTAATTAAAAAATAAAATTTGGGGAAAAAAAGAACTATTGAAAACAACCTACATCCATGGACCAAAAAATAAAAGTCATTTTTAATAGCTGAAATGTCTCCCTTTCAAACTCTTACCCGACTGAAGTTTGATTTCTTTCATATTAGGACTCATTCACATACTCAATACATATGCGCTGAGAGCCTCTCACACACCAGCCATAGATGGAAATGTAGCTGGTTCTGCAGAAAACCAAAAAGACAAAGGTCCCTCAAGAAGTTTACACTTAATCAAAGAGAAACGCTGTGTGATGGAGTGTCAGATAGTTATCAGTTTTACAGAGATCAATACTTTAGGGAAGGAGAAAAAGGAAGTTGATATGAGTGTACTTTAAAATGGTTAAGGGAAGGAACTTGCAGAAAAAAAGATTTGCATAAGAAAAAGATTGAAGGGGATGAGGAGCAAATCATGCAGAGATTTTGGGTGAAAGGGTTTCCCGCAAAGAAAAGGGCAAGTACAGAACCCGCAAGATAGGAATGTGCCTGACTTGTCTGACAAATAGTAAAAAGCACAGTGTTGCTGGAGCAGAGTAAAAGAAGGAAAGAGAACTAGGAGATGAGGACAAATGGTAACGAGGGAAAGACTAGAAAGGAGAAGCTGAGTCACCCACACATCCTGCATCTATTTTAGGTCACTAGGGGTTTCTGGGCAGATACAAAATGTTATTGACGTATAGTACTGCTCTGTCACCCTTTTCAAGGAGTCTGTTTTTTCATTTATGGATTTACCAAATATTTATTGAGTATTTGCAAGGTGCCAAGTGTCATCGAGGCACTGAATAAAGTTCTTAGAAACCTTTCGATCTGTTGGGAAACAAAGCTTTTAGAACTCACTATGAGGACTTCAGCTTTTACCCTAAGGCAGGAAGGTGTAAGCACTGCTTTGAGCAGAGTGGAGGCTTTGGCTGACTTAGGTTTTATAAATATCACTCTGGCTCCATGCACAAAATAGACCACTAGACAGGAAGGAAGCAATGAAACATATTAGAAGGATATTGAAACAACCAGGATGAAAGACAATGCTTCAGCCAAGACAGTAACAAAATCATTGTTAGTGTGTATTAAAGGTGGAGTCCACAGGTTGGATGTGGGTGTTGAAAAGAAACAGAAACCTGCTGTGATGTTCTGTGCCAATTTCACTATACTGTCTCAATTGGCTTTATTCCATCCTGTTTTGTTGTATATTACTACCTCCAAGTGAATGAAAATTAAATAAAAATAAAATAATAGAACATGAGAAAACAAGGTAACAGAATACCTCCAAAAACTCCCAGCTCCATCAAAACTGATCGATGTGACATGGATGACGAGAAACTCAAAACAAAACAACAGAATTATATAAGCTGATTAAAAAGGAAATAACAAAACAGATCAATAATGTACTGAGCAAGCTGAAACATGATATAACTAAACAGATAATGTACTTAAAAAGCAAAAGGAGGAAAAGAAAATGCACTAAAGGATATAACTCCATGTATGTTTAAGTGTGTGGGATTGATAACCATATTACCAAGTTTTTGTTGGATCATTGAACAGAACTGTTTACAGCCTCACTGTTTGTTCACTTTGTATGCCTTAATTTTGTAACATGAACAACTATTTCTAAGAAGACAATATGTAATTTATCAAGTAGTGATTTCTTAATGTTTTTTTAAATTCTGTATTATTTCTGCCCTTTTTTTGTTTTGCTTTTTTTCTCTTTAAATAAAATTTTTAAAAAATTTAAAAAAAAAGAATAAAAGACAGAAAAGGGGTTCATGATGGATCCAGGATTCCAAATTTCCCCTACTTCCCACTAGAAAAATTATAAATACAGAGTCACCATTTTCTGAACTCAACACAACAGTGAAGAAGATCTGAGTGGAAAAAAAAAATCTAGTTTTGTTTTGGACATGTTGAGAGGTCTTTATATATCCAAGTGGAGATGATGAATAGGCATGACTTGGGAAATGTCCAGGCTGGAGATAGAAGTCTGGGAGTCACAAATGTTCAGATGAAAGTTAAAACCATGATACTCTATGAAGTCACAAAGGAAGTGAGTGAAGATAGAAAAGAGATCCCAGATCTGATTCCCGAGGCACTTAATACTTAAAGTTGAAAAATTTTGATCATGAGTAGAACCAACAAAGAAAACTAAGAAGCAGTCAGGAAAGGAAGAAGGAAGGGAAAGAAAGATGGAGGAAAAGAGAGAGGGGGAGAGACAGAGAGAGAATGAATATGGAGGCCAAAAGAAAAACTTTATCAAAAAGAATAGTGATAAGAATCATTGCTAGTAAAGGTCAGACTGAAGATTCACTAGGAAGAGGCTATGCTGACTCTTTAAGAGCAGTTTTGGTGGTGCAAAGGTTGTTAAATTGTAACCAGAGAAAATTACAAGAAAAATAGGAAATGAGAGGTTGACACAACAAGAAAAAAACAACTCTTTCTGTAAATTGTTTTCTTAAAAAAATACAACAGAAATAGAAAATGGGATCAAATTTATCTTTTGTTTCCTTGTGTTTTATTTTTTCAAAAGGAGAAAAAAAATCACCATATCATTTCTTACTGTTTGAAAGGATCTACGAGAATCATGAAACAAGTATGGTTTTAGAGAAAAAAATCATGTGATATTGCTCTGAGTAGCAGTGTGATCTCAGGGACAGGTAAGGGGGTTGACGCTAACCCTAACCCTAACCATATCCTCTAAGTAAATCACCAGGTCTCACCTGTTGTGTTCTCTTTATGCTTTCATGTCATATATGCTGTTGCTACCTATATATAATATTCAGAGTTCACCCACTACCCCCTCAGCCCTGCCTCCTGTCCGTGTGATCAGGCCAACTCGTTTTTTTCACTAAGTCTGTATACAAAATCCCCTGTGCTCTGTCAATCTAAAGAGCAAACAAAGTGAGATTCTCCAAAGATTGATTGTCAATTATATTTTGGGGGAGAACAGCAGAGTGCTGAAATGTGCCATAGTCAACTATGGACATATTTAAGGAAATTGAGGCAAGGGAAATGTTTTATTAGCAAGAAAAGGGGAAAACTTTTATGCAAGTAGACTGAATACAAAGTCATTATCTTTGGAACTCCAGACAGGGGTTGGTGTATCAAGGCAGGCACTGTGGTTGGACAAGTGATTATTCTGGCTGCTATGTGGAGAATGGAGCTTATTAAAGAGTGGGCACAAACAAAGCAGGTGAAAGGCTACTATAGTCTTCTAGACAGGAGGGGAAGAGGCTTGTTCAAGAATAGAGGCAAGGAGGGTAGAAAGAATGGGTGAATTTGTTTTCTAGTTAAAAGTTAGACCAGAATGACTTGTTGATGAATGATTGTGAAGTGTAAAAGAGAAGTCATCAATGATCCCTAAGCTTTTGGCTTGCATCACTACATCAAGTTGCTGTTACAAAGACTGAAAAACAACACAGGAGATGTTGGCTTGGGGGAACAATAAATATGCAACTCCATTGTGTACTTAATTTGGAAATAAAAACAAACACTCAAGGTTTTACATGATTATCTATGATACATAAAAATAGCTGACATTTCTAAGGTTCTAAGGACATTATAAACAGCTGTGATCATTAATTGTGATGTTTCAATTTGCCTTGAGATGAATGTGTCTATGAATGACTGACTTATCAGCCAGGAGACTGAGGGGCAAGACCCACACTGAGTGTGGGTAGACTCGACCAACAGAATTGTAGTTGGGACAGAATAAAAAGGGCAAAGAAGGATGTGTTTCCAATTCTTGGGAGGAGCTCATCTATGCCGTTGCCTTTAGGCTTTGTTCTCTAGCTTCTTCTGCCTTCCAATGCAGACTCACACCGTGACTCTAAACTGAGCTTCTAAACCTGTGTCCTTCTATGCCTTTTTAACCACTCCAGCAGCCACTCCAGAGGGCCAGTTTGGATTCTTGTCTCCAATTCTGCCAACAGCCATTGCGAATCTTGTGTCTCTGGTCATGTAAACCTACTAACACATTATTTCATATAATTATACATATATTTTATAATGACTCTGTTCCTCTAGAGAACCCTAACATCCTGTCAGCACAGGTTACATTTAAACAGTCTGGTGTGGGTGGCTCACATAGAGAGAAAAGACAGATGAGACAGAAGCTCCGGTATAAGCCTTGAACAAGTATTTTGAGGTCAGTTAGATTCTCTTCTTCCCCAGCTACTCAAGTAAATGTTGCTGCTTCTATAAAATAGATCAGAATTTCAAATCCTATTTGTTGACAACATGTGCACAGGCAGCTGCTTATCTCTTAAATTGTGGTCTGTCTTCCAAATTCCCAGACAACGGTGGGAAGAATTCATGTAAATACCAAGTATGCAAGTGTGCCTTTCTGGTTTTTATCTGCAAAAATAATAATAATAATAATAATAATGATTGTCTCTAAGGATGCTTTCCCTGACTTAGGTTGCTGTTTAGCTCTGTTTGAACCTTTATCAAAACTCTACTGTCTGGAAAGGAACCTGCTCCATTGAATACTCTCACTGATACATAAATAATGTATGATTCCTCCACTTGGGAAGTAAAGAAAGGAAGTCAAAAGTTTCCCTGAGAGGAAAAACAGTAACAAACACCATCAATCCCTAGGGAAGACCGGGCTTGGAAGGGCTGGTGGTGAGCTCAGGGCGTACTCTGCAGTCACTCCTCTTGGGAAAACAACCATAAAGAGTTCCCTATTGCTAAAGGATAGCAGCTGCATCTGTATAGGGAAAAAAAAAAAAAAAAACACTCCCTGCTTCACAGACTGATGCACTGCATCTTTAGGACTAACACAATAGCATTTTCTTGAACTATTCTGAATGATGCGGTCCAAGTGTTTAAGTGATAGGATGCCTTATCTTTTTTTCTTGCTATTTTATTATTTGGAGAGATCAGACTTGGGGCTCTATTTATGATCAGCTCCAAGAGACTTAAAAGGAGCTTTGATTCCAAAAAATACATATAAATCGTGTTCCTTTTTTCCTCTTGGAGATGATGAAAGGCTAATATTTTTCTTTTATGTTTCAACAGTTAACAGAAGTCCTTCTGAAATGTTTTAAATAGCAGTTCTTAATAATTACAAGTGAAGGCTTAAAGAGAGTTTAAATAAGAGGAACCAAAATGATCGTGTTGGTGGCGACGCTCCACGCATTATTTCTCATTTCTCGTACGGTTTTCTGGTCCCCTGACTTGAATGTGAAAACTCTCTGCTGCCCTCTCACCCACCCTTTCCCCTTCCCCTGACTTCTTCTTTCACCCTCCCCTTCCCTCTCTCATTGTTTCCAATTTTCAGTCCTTGTCCCATGACATTTCTCTCTCTGATAGCATCGTTTCTGACCTCTTCCCTGGGGTTTCCTGCCGGCTTCTCACTATGGCGTCCTAAACGTATCCAATGGGGAAATCATACTGAAAATGAATCTGCAAGCAACCCTTTAGTTCATCAAGGAGATAATGTGAGTCAGAAAATGTCTCATCTAATTCTTTGGATTCTGCCTTATAATCTGCCATAAAATATTGAATCTCTGATTTTAAATCAGAACCTGAAATGAATCCAAGATGTAGATATTTAAATGGAACTCTCCAGGGGCTTTCCCTTGCATATAAAATTAATATCTTGATTTTCTGCCAGTTTGGTATATGGATTTCAGATATGTTGATGAATTGACTTTTTAAGAAAAAAGGGAGATTACAGAAATAAACTACTGTGGTATACTTTTATTTTGGGAAACAGCATCTAATTCAAAAACTACTTCATTATGATTTATAATATGTTATAAATTAGGTTTGTTCAACAGTCTCTTAGCCTAAATATTTTAAAAACTCTCTTCTATATTTTCAGGTGAGAATATAATATTCAGAACTATAACATTCTATGAAACAGTAACTGATTCCTCCTAGATTAAGTATTTTAAGCAAATGTAAATTTTTAAAAACAGATTTAGGAGGATGCGTTGGCATAATATGTTGGTAGAAAGTGCTTCAGGGTATAAAACTTCTCTTTTGAAGAAACAATCTAGCATTTGGAAAAAGCCAGAAGTGAAAGGCCTTGTAAGTGAACATGAAGTGTGTTTTTAACCAATCCTAAGGGCTGCTAGGATAGGACCGCTAGAGAGCAGATTGGATACAGTTTTACATAAATGGAGGAGGGTAGGCGTCTCTGATAAAGGAAACTCCTCTAGAGGAAACCAGAGGCCGCGTCTTACTTTCATGTTTAACACATTTCATCAGATCCATTTTCCTGTGGTCTGCCATAGGACTTCAAATCTCGTGAGTCATTTTGTTATTTTTGTTTTAAATAAGAAATTTAGCATTAAAAGTAATTTGGGTCACCTGTTCTGAATCTCCTAAGAAACACTAATACCCATCTCCACTGTAGGCCCGCAGGAAAAGGGAAGAGGATGATTTCAACCTACAAGGCCTTGCACGATTTGAACTCCTTTTGATCAGATTTCCTAGACCTCATTTCCCTTTGTCATAGTCCCAATTGATTCAGCCCTTTCTCCTTCTTGTTCAGTGGATGTCTCTCCTCAGCTTCTCCAGGAACTCCGGAACTCAGCAAGCTTTTCATTTTTATTGTGTGAAGATTCTGTTTAGCAAGTTTCCAAAAACACTTGTATTATTCAGCTTACCAGTTACTAGGAAGTAATACCCAATTTTAAAAATTTGAAAGAGAAAAAGTTTAATCTGACTCCCATTTTAGGGGAATCAGTTCATGGTCAAAAAGCTCCAAGACAAAGCATCATAGCAGAAAGGAGTGGTGTGCAAAGCTGCTTAGTTCATAGTGGCTGCAAGCAGAGCAGGAGAATAGCACCAGAGAAGAAGGGGTGAGTGACCAGGTACAGTGCCCAAGGCCGTGCCTCCATGACCCACCCAGACACACCCAGAAGTATACTGCACCAGTCAATCAAATTGAGAACCCGCCTCAGGCACTACACTTGTGGAATGAGACAAAACAAACAAACACTGTTGTGTAGCCACATGATTCTAAAAACACTGATCAGGTGAGAACGGAGCTCCATGAGAATGGCGGCAAAATATATCGTCATCAGTAACATCCATCCCCCTTTGTTAAATGCTTACTCTGAGCATTATTGCCTAACAAGGAAACACACAGGTTCTGTAGTTCATCCAGCCAACCTTGAAATCAGATGTCATCAAAGTGTCATCATCTGCCAACTGTGTGCCTGGAGCATAGCATTTAAGCTGCGTGTGTGTGTGTGTGTGTGTGTGTGTGTGTGTGTGTGTGTATGTGTGTCAGAGACAGAGACAGAGACAGAGAGAAAGAGAGAGATTTGCTATCTATAAAAATGAGTATTCTAGTATTATTGTATTCCTTAAGGCCATTGAGAGAGTGGGAAAAGTTTAGGTCCACATCAGCTGTGGAATAAGTGTTTCTGTCCCCACTTTGCAAAACCCAACCTCTTGAAGTTCAGCAGGCTGTCTCCTGTCCAGGTCACCTAGGTGAAAGTCACATACTATGTTTTGGATATGGTTTGAGTATGTGCCCCAAGGCTTCATATGTTGGGAGGCTGGTCTCCAGCATGCTGGTAATAGAGGTGGTGTGGAACCTTTAAAAGATGAGGCCTAGTGAAGATCCTTAGATTATTTAAGATATGTCCTCAGAGGGGTCTAAAGTAGCCCTCATGGGACCCCTGTTGGCCCTCATGAGAATGCTATTAAAAAGCCAAACCCGGAAACTCCCTCACCTCTTTGGATTCCTGTCTAGCAATAGAGCCACTCCTTCTTGTGTATGTCCTGCTATCCTAGTATCACCTGACACAAAGTGATGTAATCAACAGGGTCTTCTCCAGAGCTGCACTATACTGTTTGGAATACCAGTCTCCAACACTGTGAGCTACATAACCATCTTTTCTGTATAATTACCTGGCCTCAAGGATCTCATCGTAGAAATGAAAAATGAACTAATGCCTTGTGGATGTAAGATCATACTAGGACATATTTGTCTCTCAAAATATAGTCTTTGTACTATGCTTCAAAGGCTCAGAGATGGAGGTCTCACCAACTATCAAGCACTGCAGTAGTTTAGACTACTGAAGAGTCAGCGCAGATATTCCAGCTAGTGAGAGCAAGGCAAGGCCACACAGTGAGAACTGAATCCAATGCTGAAAGCAGTCATCTGGCAGGGAACTCCAGCTTGCTGGCAGGTGGAGGAAATGATGCTAGAGGCCCTTGTTTGCTGCTGATGTGGCCAGTATCCCACTCAGTCAGGGACATGCTTCCAAAAGATTTCACACATCTCTCCCTAGTCTCTAGAATTGGCTAGGGACCAATTGATTGCACTACCAAAAAGATACCAATTAACTAATAAACCAGTAAGTGATTTAAGGAATGAACAGGCTTTGGGTAGATTAATGAAAATAAGAGCAGAAAAATCTGAAAGGCAGTTATCTCTCATTCAATTAGGGAAAAGATGGGGAATAGTAAAGTTACAGAAATACAGAATATACATTTACACGCAGTTGAGTCATTAACTAAGATGTCTCATAGTTCAGAACAAGCTGGAATGTGGTTAGTTTTTCTTCCATGGTCAGTGTGACATTTTTCCTCCACTTGAGTCACTTAGTCTTCAGCTGCTATTATGCTGAACTGAAAGTACTAATGCTGGGTGGCTCTCAGTGACTTCTAAGGCTCAGACTCACTTCTGTGTCTGGAGAAAAAGGTCGATGTTTCTTAGGAAAAACGCTAGCGTTGGAAAGTCTCCAGCCAAGAAGGGGGTTATGTTCTGCCTCTGCCTTGCCCAGCTTGGAAACAGTCCCCAATCTCTCTGAATCTCAATTTCCAAAATAATGAAGATATGACTTAAAGTGACATGGTAGAGATTAAATTAGATGATGCCTGCAAAACTGAATACAAAGAAACAAGTATTCTCTGACAGTGTACAACCCTAGCATTTTCAGGCACTTGATCTACCAGTAATTGTTACCACAAATCTATATGGCACAGATTAACAATTTCATTTATAAATGTTGAATATTAATTTCAGGCAGTTTTGCTAATTGCCAAAATTGATCCACTCCATAAGTGAAGGAGAGAGCAGGGCTTTCAAATTCCTCCATAGGCCTAAGCTCAAGGGAGGTAAAGTTCTCTCAGAACTTAAAGCAAGGAGCTACCTGAATAAGGATTATACAAAGGTTGCAGAAATGTCCACAGATTCTTTTCATCTTCTCCCATTAATGCACACACTAAACTGAGCTCAAGTTGTACTTACTCTGACCAGTCAAATGCAGTAGAATGGAATGGAAATTTCAGATAAGTCCTAAGCCCAAGCCTCAAGAGCTCTACTCGAGCTGGGAATTTTTGTAGCATCATGTGAACAGACTTAGGAGAACCTGCTGGAGAATGCAAAATCAGGTGGAAAGGATCCCAGCCACACAACATCCTACCTAGGGCTTAGGATGTGTGAGTAAGCCCAGCTGAGAGGAACTGAGTGTGGACAAGCCACAAGGACACTGACTGACCAGCTGAGTTCAAACCAAATGGCAGCCCACAGAAGCACGATCCAAATAACAATACAGTTATCTTAGACCAGCAAACATGGGGCTGGTTTGTGATCAAGTGTCTCAATCATTGTTTTTTTATTGCTGGAACAAAATACTCAACAGCAACAACTTAAAGAAAAGTAGTTCATTTTTGGCTCATGTGTTCAGCCCCTGGTGAACTGTCTCCAAGGCAGGAAGTGCACAGGAAAAGGATTCGAGCAGCAGATCAGCTCCCCTCATGGAAGCAGGGAAGCAGAGACAGGGAAAGAGTTGGGGAGAGAGATAAACCCTCCCAAGTCACACTCCCAGTGACGCACCTCTGTGACCAGGCCCCACCGCCTAACAGCAGGCCATGCACAAGTCGCATCCCCATGCACAAATCACCCTTCAAACTGTGCTGAATAGATGAGGCTTTGGGAGACAGCCTGTATCTAAACCACAACACTGGCCATGCATAATATAATACAGGAATTTAAAGACTATAGCTGAAGGAAATACATGAGGTAAGTAGTTCCCCATCTCGGGTGCTATACTATTTTGTTGCTATTGTTGTATAACAAATTTAGTGGCTTAAAATAGCATAAACTTATTATATCAGTTTCTTTGAGTCAGACATACAGGCATAGCTTATCTTCATTCCCTGTTCAGAGTCTCATAAGGCTACAATCGAAGTTATCACCTGGGCTGTGTTCCCATCTGGAGACTCAGCTAGGAGAGAATCCAATTCTGAGCTCATTTGGCTATTAGCAGAATTCACTTCCCTGCAGCTGTATGAGTGCAGGCCTTGAGTTTTTGAAGTCCGGCAGGTGGAAGCTTCCTGCAGGTCTTCCCAGTTGCCTACAGTTCCTAGGAATCATTTACAGTTCCCAGAGGCTACCTGAGTTAGTCGGCTTGCTGTACCTGTGACAAATACCTGAGATAAACCTCTAAGCAGGAAGAGATTTATTTTGGCTCATGGTTTTAGAGGTTTCAGTCCATGGTCAGTTGGCTTCCTTGTTTGGGAGACTGCACAGAGACAGAGCCCCATGATGGGAAGCATGTGGTAGAGCAAGACTGCTCATCCCTGGGCAGCTGAAAAGGAGAAAGCAGACAAGGCTGGGGTCTCAAAATCCTCATCAAGTGCAGCACACCCCCAGTGTCCTAACATCTTTCCCATGGGCTCTACCTCCTAAAGGTTCTACCAGTTCCTAATAGCACCACATGTTGAAGACCAAGCTGTTATCATATAGACCTTCAGGAGACATTTGAGATACAAGTCACAGCACTACCTCTGAGCTCACTGAGCCCCCTCAACATGACCCTACTTCATCAAGCCAACAAGGAAAACTAAGAAAGGGTCACATGTAACAAAATATAATCACAGGAAGGACAGCCAGCCACCTTTACAATACAGCGTAACCTAACCGTGAGAATGCTATCTCCTCACATTTGCCATACTCCATGTATTAGAAGTAACTTCAGGTGCCCTCCCTACTTAGTTATGGTGAAATATAAAGTACATGCAGATGCCAGCAGGTGGGGATCACGAGGACAACTCCATAGGCTGTCACAGTTTCATCTTGGAATCATCTGGGGAGTTTTAAACAACCTAAAGCCTATTTTCTACTGCCTGGGATTCCTTTTTAATTGACTTTGGATGATGCCTAGAAAGCATGACTTTTGAAAGCTCTGCAGGTGATTCTGATATGCAGCTAAGGTTAGGAATTAATAGGGCAGGTCAGTTAATGTGCACATGAGTTGCTTAGAGGAGGCAGGGATTTGTCAAACTTCAGACTCTGATTCAGATTTTTTGGGGTGGGGTCCTGTGTTTGCAATAGCTTCCCAGCTGATGCTGGTACTGCTGGTTCCACGGATTGCAAGAATCAACATGCAAGGGCTGAGATGGAGGACTCTCCAGTGTCAAGAGGCTGCTGAAACCAGGAATACAGAAAAGGAGCCAAGAGATGGTCAGTGAGATGGTAGAAGAGGCAAGAGACTGAGGTGCTGAAACATAAGTAGAGAAAAACTTTCATTGTGTTTGTCAATGATGTTCATGATTCAAGTACCATGAGAGCAGAGAAAAAACCACTGCACTTACAACAGTAGTGGTCAGTGATGATTCAGAAAAGAAAGCAGTTACAGTGAAGTGGAGAAAAGAAAAACTCATAGGACAAGGATGAAAGGAGAATACAAAGGTAAAAATTGGAGAAAAAAATAATTAACTTTTTCAAGGTAGTGTGGTTTCAAAAGGCAAAAAGAAATGCTGGTAGCTGGAAGGCAAATAGGTTGGAGGGAAGTTTATTTTGTTTTGCTTTGTTGGGCTTTTTTCTTACAAGTAAGATACGTCAGATAGCCTGTATGCTGCTGGAAATTATCTAGCCGCAATGAGGAAATAATGATGCTAAGAGGAAGAAAGTTAGCGCTGGAGCAGTGACCGTCAGTGAGCACAAGATGTGATTTTTGAGCATGGAAGGAGGGCTTAGACTTAGACGGGAGCATAGATCATTCTACCATGGCATCCAGAGAGCAGGCAGAGAGTCTGGATACAGATGTAATTGAACAGGAAGCTTGGATGGTGGGGTCATCTGTAAGGTATCTTCAGAATGCTTCTGTTGTTCAGTGCAGTAGCAAGCAAGATTCAGCAGAGAGTTCAGGAAAGGTGGTGTGATAAGTGTAAGGCAGTAAGAGATGGTCTGGAAGGGGTTTCAAATACTTTTATGTGCCTGCACATCACCTAACCATCTTGTTCCAATATAGATTCTAATTCAACAAGTCTGGCATGTGGGGTGAAATTCAAGATTTCATCAAGATCACACATGATGCAGATACAGTAGGCCTGCAGACCATAGTGTGAATGTCAAGGCTCTAGAAAAGGGTTTCTCAACCCTAGCGGTCTTCATACAGTGTATTTGGGCCAGATAATTATGGGGGCGGGGGGGGGCAATCCTGAATATTGTAGGATATTCAGCAGCATTCTTGGCCTTTTCTACCAGAAAGCAGTAGCATCCCTTTTCAATTTTTGACAACCTTATGTGCCTAAAATATTGTCTATCTCCCACAGGTGCAAAATGAGCCTTGGGAGTAACATTGCTTTGGGAAGAGGGAAAAGTAAATGGACTATGGAAATCCATTTAGGGCAACAGCAGCATTAAAGGCCCACATATGCTTATAGATTTATGTCTTCATGGTGTGTTTTCCCCAGTCATGCTGTTACACAGGTGCAGTCAGGGAGCAGGCTGAGAGTAAGATTTGAACAGAATTGGGTATTTTCCATTAAGTATGGCAGAGGAATAGAGCACGTAGGAAGTGGAGAATTTCAGAAAAGATTATAATGATCATTGTGGTAAGGAGGAAGCTTAGAACTTGAGTGGGGTGAAGAAATATCATGAAAATGATGTGACTGAATATGGCCCTCAATGGCTCGAAAAAGGGCTAGAGCTAAAATACAAAAGGGAGAAAGCTGCAGCGATGGTAGGCTGCAAAGATAAATACAGAGATAAAGGTTCAGAGGAGATACAGTTATTGAAAAGGAAAAAATCTGTAGATGACAATGATGATCTAGGTTTCTTGAAAGAAATGGTTGCTAGAGAGGAGCAGGTTAAAGAGCTAAGATTAAAATTTGGGTACTATCATCTCTATCAGTATTAATGTTCCCAAGAACTTTGTCAGGGGAACGATAAAGACGATGAAAAGGAATGGTGAGTCAAAACCCTCAGGAACAAAAATTTGAGCGTTCTGGGAGTCTGCTGCAATCCACAATAAGGAGGAGGACAATCACAGGATGATATGAGTTGGGTAAGTATTCAATGTTTTCAGGGAGTAAGAAAGGCTAGGAATCTAAAGGCAACAATTTAGAGAAGGGAGCACACCATTCCACCATGTTCAAGCCCAAATGAGAAGCAGATTTCCCAAAGAAGACTCATGTGTCATGTTAGAACAAAGGGTTTGCAAGAATATTCAAAAGAGAGACAGCGAGTTTCAGGTGCGATGGAGAATACAGTAGATTTGGGATGCTGAGAAAGAATGGAGGCTGAGCTCAGACACAGAGACAGGTAAAGTGTGAGAATCCAGGGGGTCAGGGGAAGTAGCCAGAAGTCTTACATTTCCTGTAATGCCTGATTAAGCTGTACAAATGATTATCCAAACCAGGACATTTTGAAGGGTGGAAAACAAGCCATGATCTGTAATTCCCTTTTGAATAATAAGGTTAATTCTGACAATTTCTTTGGCAGAGGAGGAGGAGGATGTGTACTGGGGATTGAGATGGGAGTGTTTCAGGAAAACAGCTATTCATGACGCTTTCTTTACGTATGCTAAATGCAAAAGGAAGCCCTGAGAGGGGCATGTATTGCTGAGGACAATAGAGCTTCTGGCTGCCCAGTTCATCTGTAAATTAGAACTCCACTGCCAGTAGAAGAGGATGACTTTTATTGTTCAAAACATGATAAAAATGTTTTTAACACATTTTCAGCAAAATAATCAAAGGATTCACACAGTTCATACCACCTGGAAGCAGTGTGACTCATGAGGCTTTCTGCTTCCTGTCTGCTATTTGAGTCTTTCACGGAGGGGCAGGGCAGGGAGGGACTTGAGGCCCTCTAGTGATGTGAATGTTTCCGGGAAGTCAGTTACAACATCACAGGATAACTGAACTGGAAAGAAATGTGAGCCATCAACTGGTCAGACTTGTGCCTCTTGTAAAATATGTATACAAGAGTCAGTATTGAACATCTCATAGGCACCCCAGAGAAGCTGTAATTGATTCTGCCATGGTTTGCATGTGTCTTCCCAAAAGTTCACGTGTTGGAAACTAATCTCCAGATTTGTACATTAATGGTATTTGAAGAAGGGGTATTTGAAAAGTAACTAAGATTAGATGAGATCCTGAGCATGAGACCCGATGGTAGTACTAGTGGCCTTGTCAGAAGAGAGAGACCTGAGTTAGTGTACTTTCTTCCTTACCATGTGCTGCCCTCCACCATGTCATCCATTTACTCAATGGTAGCACATACTGTTGGACTTTCAGTCTCCAGAACCATGAGCTAAGCAAGCCTCTATTCTTTATAAATGACTCGGTCTCATGAACCTTGTTATAGCAACAGAAAACAGATTAGACCAACTCCAAGCCTACAAATGGAATCTTACACAAAAAGTATTCTTCTTTGTACTACCAACCCATGATCTCTGTGCAACCCTAAATACAAAGTTTGTAGAGAACTCTTTGGGACCCAGGTGATCTAAAATCTTGTAGCTTAATTTGAAGATCTTGGTCTTTATCTAAAAGCAATGAAAAGCCATTGATACGTTTCAAGCTGAGAGATGGAGGAGAGAGCATTTAATGTCTTGTTCAAATTTGCATTTCAGAAAGACTCCTGTCTGCTGAGTGGGGAATCAGTACAGGAGCCAGCACGGATGCTGAGATATTGATTATGAGGTTATTATAGTAGTAAAGGTGAGAGACAGGATCGGCATGGAGTAGGGAGGTGGAGGTGATAGAAAGATAAGAAACAAACAAATTCAAGTGAAGTTAAGAAGTAAACTCAGGAGAACACTGTAGTGTAAAAAGGGTGACAGACAGTGCCAAGAGTAAGAGTGGATTTAGAACATCTGATGTTCACAGTAATGGGCACCTCTGGAGGAAAGACACAGGATGAGCCAGCAGGGGGAGTTTAGAGCTTAGTTAGATTTTAGACTTACTTTGTTGGCGTTGCTTTGATACACGCCATTAGAGATACCAAGGAGAGAATTGCCTGAACTGGTCAGCAGCTGGGAAGAGACCCTGAAGAAGGAAGACACAGAGTCAAAACATCGGCAAGTGATTTTATTCTTTTAGGGCCTCCCTGGAGAACAGTTATTCATTGGCTTGTTGAGTGTTGGCTGTTCAGAATAGATATACCTTCACATCTGCACAGTGATCTGTTTTTATGAAGTGTGTTGAGATTTTCCACCAAAAGTCTCGCTCAAACTTTCCCTCGGGTCAGCACTGCAGTGGGACCCACTGAGGCACCAGCTAAGACTTAAGCTCAGTCAGAGGGACGCTTAATACCAGGGCTCACCTACGGACGAAGGTGTGGGTGAGCCAGGAAGAGGTCACTCGCCAGCCCTGCGGCAGCCCAGTTGCCCTGAGTCCAGCCTTTCTACCTACAGCCCTGCCTGTGCTCTCGATGTCCAGTTGTTACTTGTTGCCCATTATCCAAACCTCCGGCTGAGTCTGAGCCATCCATGCCATCGGATCATTGCTCTTCTTCTCCTTTAATAAGAACCCCAGTTACTTGAAATAAGAACCCTGATAGATACCTTTTCTTTCCACTTCCTATGTTTGTTTCTTTTTTTGACTTTTTCTAATTTCTCTAACATTTCCCCCTTTGCTGTCCCGAATGCCCTTATTTGCTGGCCGTCTCCCTACTACCACCATCCTTTCTATTCTACACACACCTTGCTCTTTTTATTTCTCCTCATGTATTCTGCTCTCCTACCCTGCCTGCCCATAATATCAAAGTATGGATGCAAGGTTGAGGAACAGAGAAAATACAGCAACTTCATAAAATCAAGAGTTTAAGACATGTGACAAGTTAGGAGTAGTTGAATCCAGTAAGATGAAATTTAACTTAGAAAAATGGCAGTCCCTAACTTTTTAGCATTTACAAGGATGTATAAAAAGTGAAAATAATGGTTTAATGGCAAATTTTATTAAAATAAAAAACAAAAATTTTAAGTAGAGTTAAAGTACTTGGGACATACATACTTACACTAAATATTCATTATTTTATCTGAAATTTAAATGTAACATGGTGTCTTATACTTGATGAATAAATCTGCTCACACTCTGCCTTTGAGGTTCTAGTTGGCTGAAGGGCCTTAAAACATTAGTACTTGCAAGCAAATTAAGTGTGCAATAAATGAATGAAAGTATGGAAATGAGGAGGAAGAAAATGATTTTGCTGAGTTCTATAGATGATGTCTTGATTGCTTTCTGCCTTGCCAGGCCCCATTCTTGGATAGATACTGGCACGTACAATACTCTCCACAGTGGACAGTGATGTTGGAAGAAGATTCAAGAAAATTCTAGAAGGGAAGACCTCACTGGATTATAATGTCAAGAACCAAGAACAACACTGATTCCTGTCTTTTCTTCTGAGTCTATTGTCTAGACCTCTTTTCAATTCTGTGAACAGCTTAATATCTCATCAAGAAATTTCTTTTCTTCTTAGGTTTCCCAAAGCCAATTTCTGTTGCTTGCATCTAAATATCTCAAGTGATATGATGGCCTTTTGCCAGTATCTGAAGGAATCTTTTGCTAAAGAAAATTTGGTGATATTTAGAGAACAAAGAGAAGACATGATAAAAATCAGATTTTCAGTTGACATGAAAAAGAATTTTCTATTACTCTGAACAAGCCTGAATTGTAAAGGACTGGATAAGTAAAAGCCTAGTACCTAAAAATGTTCAAGAAGGGGCAGAATGACCAACAGTCAGAGACAAGATTCCCCTGTGTTATGGCTTGTATCTGGATGGCCCCCAAGCCTCACCTGGTCATGGGTAGGGCTTTGCAGTGGTGGCTAGATCTGGAGTGTGTGATGCTGGGATCAAGGGTCCACTGAAAACTTAGTCCATTGAGTGGTTTGGCAGAGTTCTGAGTGTGGATAATGAGAGGGCCCACTCTGGGTGTCAGTGCTACCTTCCCTAGTGGCGTGTTGCCTGGATATAATTTAAAGGACAGAAAGAGGGTTGCTGTGGCTGCTTGCTGCTTGTTTCCTCACTACTTTGCTGCTTTGCTGCCTTCCTGATTACTGCCCACCATGAACCATTTCTCCTCTGTGATGCCCCTGTGCCATGCCACCCTACCTTGGAGTCAGCCTACTATGAAATGAAACCTCTACAAACTGTGAGCTATAGTAAAGCCTTTCCTCCTGTAACTTTAGATGTTGGGTATTTTGTTTCCACAATGAGAAAAGTAACTAAAGACACCATGCTAGCTGGAAAAACATAGTAGACCAGATACTTTATAATATATTTTTTAAACTTGGAAGACTTACATACAATTTTAAATAGAAATAAGAACAAAATACCTGAATGCTGAGCAGTTTTTATGGTTTGGGTCTAAAAATGCCTGCAAAAAGCGTGTGGATTGGAGGCTTGAATCCCAATGTAGCAGTGTTGGAGGTAGAACTTTTGGAAGGTGGTTGGTTCATGAGGCCCTAACCTCATCACTGGATTAATTCCATTAATGGATTTTCATGGATGAATGAGCTGAATGAAGAGATGAGGCCTAGTTGAAAGTAGCATATCATGGGAGCATGACACTGAGGACTGTGCCTTGTCCCTAGCTGCTCTTTTTCCCTCTGTCTTTCCTGGCTGGTAAGTAGCTTAAGGTAAGTAGCTTTTCTCTTCCACGGTTTTCTGCTATGATGTTTCTCTCTCACCTCAGACTCAAAAACAACAGAGCGAAGTTAGCACGGACTGAAACCTCTAAATCATGAGCCAAACAAACATTTCCTGGGCTGGGGATATGCTTGGTGTCATGGTACCTGCCTGGCAGGCACAAGGTCCTAAGTTTGATTTCTTGTACCAAAAAAAAAAAATCCTTCTTTAAATTGCTTTTCTTATTTATTTTGTCACAGCAACAAACAGTTGATTGATGCACCAACTACAATGACTGCAGACAGAGATCAAGGGCTCCATGATTCTCCTAAACTTATGGGTATTCTCAGGTGAAATCTAGGAGTCACTTAAAGCATAGTTGTAAACTCACTAGACTAAAAATAGCTAACATTGTTTGAACACTCAAAATTTCAGACACTGGTGAGCAGTCTTCTTTGCATTTGTCTCATTCAGTCCTCCCTCAAATTATAAAAAGCACTACTATTTGCTCCATTTTACAGATGGCAGATGGAAGCACTGAGAATGTAATTAATTCATCCAAGTCCACACAGCTAGACCATGAAAGGCCCGAGATGCAAATGTAGGCAGTCTGACTACTGCACCTGAATCAGTACCCCAATTTTCTTTTAAGATCTTATGGTTACAGGTTCAGCATTTACCATTCCTGTTGATTCCTGTGGTCCCTTTCATTATTTATCATTGGGTTAATTTCAGCTTGTCTAGATTTTTCTACCACAGTAACAAATCAAATTTAATTTGTTTCTTATGACCTGCAGTTCAGTTTCCCTTTTAACTGGCTATCCTCAATCACAGTGTTTAAAATATGTCTCAAGTTCCTCTCTAAGCGAACTTTAAGGGTGTGTTGTACCTGTATGGGACTGTATTTGCTGGCGTCCACATTCTTTCCCCCAGCCTGGGCCCTCCCTGCACTTGCTTTGTTTTTTCACAGTGAAACAAAGGTGAGCAAGAGCTCAGTTTGTTTGCTGGCTTCGTGTGGTCAAATGATAATGGAGGTTTCTCTGGTGTCGCATTCTGCAGAAGGGGGCTGACGATGGAGAAAAGCCAGGGCATCATACATTAATTGTCCTGATGTTCGCTGTGACCTTTCCTGCCTCCTGCCAAGCAGCGTCAGGCAGGTAGGTGCGAGCCAGCAGGAGCAGCCCGACCCAATCAAGTGCTGTCCCAGAAACATTCCAAGGAGTCACCAGCTGTGCGCTGTAGCTGGTGGGGTTCAGTAGCCAGCGTGAGCAGCCTGACTGTCACCCGTTCTCCTGGGCTCAGTGTGACCCTTCACATTCTGCTGTCAGCCACATCCCTTTATTCCCCATCTGACAGAGCAGATTCCTGGA
The DNA here is from genome assembly GCA_004027295.1 of Dolichotis patagonum. Taxonomy (NCBI): domain Eukaryota; kingdom Metazoa; phylum Chordata; class Mammalia; order Rodentia; family Caviidae; genus Dolichotis; species Dolichotis patagonum. The sequence continues at coordinate 47,043 of PVJX010007327.1, read as the reverse complement.
TGCACAGGCACTGGGGACCAGCTCGGTGTGGGGGTTCTAGTGCATTTGCAGCTCCCCCTCCCAGGATGTCTTCTGGGGATTCACCCCTGTTACTCACGACCACCGGTAGACAGTCACTGTCTCAGTTTCTCTTTGTGAGCCGCCCCAGAACACTGTTTGTCTAAGGTCCCCTGTGCACACCCAAGGCGGGAGCTGCTCGTTTGTATTTTATAAAAGGCTGTGTAAGTTCAGCACTCCATAAATATACGGTGGTGAATAGTAAATTCCCCCATACTGAAGCCATTTCATTTTCTTTAGCAAAACAGCTCCTCTTACTTCCATGCAGAAAACCCAAAGAGGGAAATTTCTGTAGCGCTCAGACAGTTACAAAATGTGATCACATTTTTTTTCTCCACAGCCAATGTGCTCTTATGTATAAAATTTAAATTTGAAAGTCTGAGCAGATGGACTATAAAGCTCATGTTTTCCCTCTGAATTTAATTTCTTCTTGCTTATAGTGGGTTTTTTTTCTTTAAAAAATATCATTTGAAAAGGAGCAATAAAATGTTTCTATAAATTGTAATAATAATTATCTTGATGATTGCTCTCTCCTAAAGGTATCCCAGAGGACATAGTGGACCTTTTGACATTGGGTCTCAACTCATACGTGCCCTGTCACATTTACAAAGGACACTCAGTGCCACCAAGCCTCGCCAGAAATGACCTGCTTATTTTGGAACTGGTGATCATTTCTGCGTGGACTAGGGCAAGATTCATCTTCAAAAGATCGAAGGATGAAATGACCATGCATAAGCTAAATACAAGAATACAGATGAAATGTTAGGCTCTTTTAAGAAAATATTATTTTGCAGTGTTTTTAAGAGCTTTTCGTTTCATTTCATTCAGAGCCATTAAGGAGCTAATTATCTTTTTACTAAAGGAGGCCCATAGGACTTTAACTTAGCAATACTTAGTTGATCATCAGTTTGGGTGATTACATGTAATGAAATCATGTTGTTTTTCAAACTACTTTGTAATTCAGATTTGTCCCTAACTTAGCTAACACTTCTTAACACTAAAAGGATGAACTCGATATAATTTCTGGTTTATGTAAGGAAAAGTACCTTGGGGAAAATGTACACAGATTGGCTTCCCAACTTTCTTTGCTATCGTTTACTACATTTAAACGTATCTCTCTTTAGGAAGTTTAAATAAATTTTTTTCACTTTTTTTTCAGTACTGGGGATTGATCTCAGGATCCTTGTACTGAGCTATATTCTTTATACCTTTGAGACAAGTTCTTACTAAGTGGTTAAACTGCTCAAGTTGGACTTGAACTTACGGTCCTCCTGCCTCAGCCTCCCAGAGTTTGGGATTATAGACGTGCGCCACCACATCCAGCTTGGTATCATCAGTTACTCCAACACTGCTTTCCAGGTTGAATGTATTGATAGGAGCCTGCCCTTAACATGTGCAGGGCTTGAGACTGAGAATGCAATGAGGGACCACATATTGTATGTCCACATTTTTAAAAATGAAGTCTACTTTGATGCTGTATTGTCTCCCTAGTGTGAGAAGCTGAAAGAGAAAATAAGATCTAAAATGTACAGTACATATTGTGAAATGGGAAGAAACTATTCAAAAGACAGAGAAACTGGAATGGTGGAAAGGAGAAAAGGATGGGAAAAGCAAATATAGGTAGATAGATAGATAGATAGATAGATAGATACATAGATACATAGATACATAGATACATAGATACAGTAGTTATGACAACTACACTACTAATTTCTCTTAGTTCATTGAAAACAAAGGTCTGTGCTGATATTACTTGGACAATTAAATGCCTGTATCTTGTACTCTGAGTAACTAATTTAAAAATAACAATATACATACAAGGTATTAACTGTTTGTTATGGTTGATACATTGTGTCAACTTGAAAAGTTTAGAAGTTTAACTAAGGGACTCATCAGGGAACCAGGATCCTACTTTGTAAGTATCCTCATCCTGTGCAAGAGGAGGGCACAGAGATTTGGTGAGTGCTACACCTGCCCTGGGCGGGGGCGGGGGGCTGCATACAATACAGGAGAGGAAAAGAGGCTTGCTCTTCCTCCTTTTGCTCTGGCTGCTGCCTTGAAGTGTTTTCCCTGTGTCCTGCCACCCTGCTTGGAGCCAGCTGATTATGGACGGAAACTTCTACAATGAGTTTAATAAACGTTTTCTTCCTTAATTTGGGGTATCGGGTGTTTTATCCCAGGAAAGAGAAAAAAGTAACCCAGATACCATTGCTACTTTCCTGTTATCTTGTTTTGATATTTTGTTTTATTTTTTCTTTAAAATAAAACGTTAAAAAACTGAAAATTAAAAAAAAATTAAAAATAAAATATACCTACCTTCAGTGGAAGACAGCAGGGATCAAGAAGCATCACTGCATCAGGATCCTAACCAGATGGTTAGTCCCCCCCATTCAGTAAATATTTTTGAAACATGAAAAAAAAAAGTTAAGTCCACTTTGAAAACTACTGTATATTGCTGTGCTCTAGAAAATTAAAGTCCAGGTTTAAATCTAGAAGCCTTGGGCCTTCAGATCCCTGTTCCTCCACAGGGTACCCAGAGTGACCCAGCGCCAGCAGCTACACACCCTCCTTTCTCTCCCTGCACCCGCTCCATCCTGTGCAATGAGCAGAGAACATGGTGCACTGTCTTCCAGACTCACGTTTCTGAGCCCCAGCTCCCCTGTTCCCTCCCTTCCCAGAAAACAGCTGCCACCTTTTAGGTCTATAGAAGCAAACACCACAGGACAATTTCTCCCTGGGATACCAGGGAAGGGGGCCTTCCCTTGGGAGAGGCCCATTGAGGATCTAGAAGTGGACTCAAGATCATAGATATGAGGAAATGACCTAGAAAGAAAGAACAAGGAGAGGGCCAGGTAGAATCTTACCTATGCTTCACGTCATAATCAGAAGCACCCATGGAGTTGGTAAGTCTTGGGACTCTACACCCCAACAGTAAACCTATAGCTACATGTGGACCAGAGTGGAGTGTCTTTCAAGGGTAGGACAGACTGATAAGCAGCACAGGAAAAGGTATTACTACACGTAAGGAAGATGAACACCTATATACATGTGCAAGCAGCTTACAGTCTATCTGGGCAAGCCAGAACCAGAAAAATAATTGTGCTACAGAAATGAATGCCCTATAGACAAAGAAAAGCTAAAAGTCATATTAGTGGTTAGTTCTTCCCTAGAAGGAATTATTAGGTATCAAGATGTACTAAGGAAACAAGTCTTCAACCACCTAGGCAAAATGTCCTGCTACCTTTCCGAATCAGCCTCCGTGACACTACTTGAAGTAAAGTTAGTTTAATCCTATAGACCACTCTGGAGATGAACAGGTTAAAATTTTGGCTTCCATTCTTGAGCAAATCTGATGCAGGCTGAATTAGGAGTAGAAAGGTTTAGTTCCCAGTTCAGCAAATTGTGTGCCAACCCATCTGCCCACATCAATGTCTATTTAAAAGTGAAGCCAATCATACTAGCCCCATCTTCACCTGTCCTGCTGATCACCCAGAGCAAGGGAGGGGTAGAAACCCCACAAGTTGGTCTGCAAAATTGAGCCTTTCTGCGGTATCCAGTCATGTGTCTGTTTGAAGGCACACAGCCAACGAAGCCATCAATCTGGCAGTTTTTTAACATTGACCCAGGATATATTTGCTAGGCCATTTGCACCATCTGCCATGCAAATGTCTGTTAAGGAAATAGCATGAAGTTGTGGGAATACTGGGGTTAAAATGCCATTTAGCTGGATGCAGCAGTTCCAGCCCAATTGTCCACAGGAGAACAAAGGGCTGGGAGCGCCAGGGGCAATGAAAAGGGAACAGAACTGTGACAGAGCAAGGCTCCAACCTTGCTTCTCTTCACTCCAGGCTTTCTTTATGGCACCTGCAGATACATGGGCCAAAGATATTCGGGATGATTCCATTGGATTAAAATGCTTACTGCATACGGAGGTAAACATTTAATAAAAATACGTGGGTAACTGGGAGATCTATGTTGAATGGATGGGATTATGAGTGCTGCATCTGTCTTTAAAATATGTCTCTATATAAAAATGAAAATGATATAATTATGACTTATATAGAAATATAAAATATTTTCCAAAGAAGAAACTCAGTACTTATACTCCCATCCCCATTCTGTTAACATAGCTTCCCTTCATCGTGCACATTGCCTTCTGCTTTGTGTCCACCTGTAACCACCAGCTGAGCTCTTACTGTATGTTAAATATTGGATTTGCTACTGATTATACACTTCTCTTATGCTTACATCAACACTATAAGATCCAGTGCTGCAGATGTAACAAATAAGGCTCAGAGATAGCCCAGCGATACAGCTTATAAACGAGAGACCCAGACTCAAATCAGTTCTCCCTAGTCTAATACCCGCATAGAGTAGCTACCTCTCCTGTGTGTGCTCGCTGACATTTGTTATGATTCACATCCAAAAATGTAAGTTATTTTGTGTTTAGCTTTCTTCAGTTAACAGAAAATTATGCATATTATTCATATTTTTATACAGGCTTCATGCTTATCAGTTTTCATAGCAGAGTAAATTAGTGTCTAATAATTCATATTGATGTATTAAATGCTGCTTTTAAACAATCTCTGTTATATTCTCAGCCTCAGTTTTCCTCCCCCCTAGAAAATTAACACCAGAATGAATATCTTGGCACTACTGTCCTTAGCTTCTGCCATACTGTTTCTTTAGAAGAACACAACTGGGTCAAAGACTGACTATTTTTATGTCACTTGTTACATATTCTCATGTTAATTTTTAAGAGTATTCCATTAGAAGAATACAGATGTTACAACTTACAATAACCACACCAGCACCATATGTTTCATTAAAAATTTTTGGCTAATTTACTAAATGTTAAATGGCACCTCAAGTTGGCTTTGGTTGGCATAGTTATACCCCAAAGTAGCAATGCCCCCACATCTGCTTAGTTACTGCCCTTATGTGGTTGCACACATCTGTTCCCTCTCTCTAGCCCAAGTCTCTCAATAAATGTGTATTTTTCGTGTGAATTAACATTTTCCTGTTTTATTTATTTCTGAAGAATGCCAAAAAAAGGAAATATTAACTCGACACATCAAATATAAGTGAAAAAAATCCTTCTCCAGAATGATGCCTAACACTAAAATTATCAGAAGATGGAAATTTGAGCAAGTTACTTGGAAATACGTATGTAAATATCAAGGAAATCAGCCAGAAAAGGTTGAAGGTGGTATTTGCTGAGGGGAATACCTGGTGGGGGATCAGGGCAGGAAGTTTCTCTCTTTAACAATCTCGTAGAACTATTGGACTTTTTATGTGCCAATCGCAATGGATGAAAAAGACAAAATCGGATTTCTAAATTCTCTTCCACAAATGAATGGAAGGCTAATGTAATGCTCTGTGCCCCTGCTTGAGAAAGTCTTCCAATTAAGCTTTCTTCTCTCAATAATTAATCTAAACTTTGCATCCCTTTCCCTTTGCTCACGGCCTAGGATGCTCCAAGGAAGGGACAGAATCTAGCCAAACTGTGTTCAAGGTTGCCATCGGAGTCATATCTTTCTGAATTCCAGGTTCTCATTATTTCCCTTTTTCTAAAGTATTTTGCATAGATTTAATTAGAGCTCCTACATCGCAACGAGGATCCCTAACGGGAGGGGGTCTCTCTCTAGAGAAAAAATTGCTGCTCATTAACAAAGGAAAAATGGATTCATTTTATTTTAGAAATCCAAGATTCAAATGCAAGTGAGCAATGAGTTGTCATCCAACTCTCCGACTGCAGCAGAAAAATGACCCGAGATGAATCATTTCTCCTAAAGCCCGGATGATGTTTAATCTGAATCTACCTGAGTGGAATTTTCTATTCTGCCACTTTTCAGGTGTGTGACCTTGGACAGACTATTTCAACTTTCTTTGTCTCGGTTTCTTTATCCATGAAATGGAGATAATAATGATATTATAATAATACAGTACGTAAGCATGTATAATAGCATCTGCTCCTTACCGTTTTTATGAAAATTTCATGAGTAAATGCATTTAAGGGCTTAGAACAATCACAATCACACAATGAAACCTGGTAAATGTTTCCAGTGAGCATGGTATTTATTCTTCTCATCCCTACAGTGTATCTATCCTGGCATTGTTCACAATCACACCACGAGACATAACTATGAGTAGAGATTCCCGTGGGTTTAAAAATCAGACCTTGCTAGATGCTAACAGCTATTAGCTGTGGAATTCTGCCCAACACATGAATTTCCTCATTTATAAATTGGCTCCTTGTGTCTCATTCCTAAGGTGAATTGGGCAGATCAAAGAAGACAGTGTGTCTGAAAAGTGTTCTTCTCGCTTTTGCCATAGAGACGCTGTTCAAAGGGACAGAGAAAGTAGAGACAAGGGAAGAATTAGAGCAATTACCTGAGATGGTCGGAGCCAGACTATCTTCTCCTGCCCTGATAGTTTCAGTGATAGGTGATGAGGGGCTGGGCAGGGACAGTAGAGAGAGGTGTTGAATCAGTGTCCATCGATTAATGCACCATCATTGTTGAGCCAGGAGAGATGCCAGGAGGTAAATTGGGTCACTGCCTTCAAGGAGCTTCATGTGCAGCAGTACATGGAATTAGAGTACTATGTTCTTAGTACAAAAATGCATCTTAAAGGATCCATAAAAGAGAGGTGCCTAGGATATGGGAAAGCTGCCTGAAAGGAAAGTGTATTAGTAATCTATTGCTGCATAACAAATCACTCCAAAACAGTGACTAAAAAAGCACACATGTACTATTACCATGTTCCTGTGGGCAAAATCTGGACACAGCTTGGCTGAGTCCTCTGCTCCATGGTTTCTTCCAAAGCTGCAACCAAGGTGTCAGCCCATGCATGTAATCTCATGTGAAACTTATGCTGGGCACAAGTTGGCTATTCTCAAGCACTCCTGATTGTTGGCAGAATTCAGTCCTTGGTGCACTAGGGGACCAAAATCTCATTTCCTCACTGTTGGCTCGTCCTCGCTTCATGAAATTCTTCAACACAGCAGCTGCTTCACCAGTGCACACAAGCTGAGAAGGCAAAAGAGAGAGCCATTTATTGGTTACACCATCTATTGTTTTGTGATCTTACCACGGAAGTGGTGTGCCGTCACTTCTGCCAACGGGTGGCAAATATATAGGGTTAGCCCACTGCTGCACTGATTCTTAAAACCAGAAAAGGAAATAACCACTTACTTAGATGGAAAGTAAAGAATCATAGGGAACACAGGTCAGTACAATAGGAGTCAAGAAAAAAAGAGATAAGCAAGTTACATTATATCATAGGGTGTATTGTTATCTCTTAAAGAAAGAATGGGACGAAAAGATGACCTTTCAATAATTGGAGAAAATGAGGCAATTGATATAAATAAAGGCAGAACAGAGGTGAATTTAGAAGGGGAAACAGATCTGCTTAGCCTGGCCTGCAGAGTGGCTTGGGAGCTAGGCTGCTGATAAAGGTAACTGTCTCGAATTTGTTCAGAATTGATGAATAGATGAGAGGTCAGAGTGACAGAGGGAAGCAGCACTGCAGTGGTCAGGACTGAAGTTCTCAGGGCAAATGCAATCTGTTCCCCTGGCTTCTTATATTTAACTGATTTATTCAATAGATAGACCTCGCCTTTAGACCACATTGATGTCCATTTAATTAATTAATTAACTGAGCAGTCACTTAAAGTCAGCCTTTTCTGGCCTTTTCAGTTTTTTATGCCTCCTCTGCTCTCATGTCCTTGTTGATTCTAAATGTGTTAGCCTCAATGTGATTCTTAAAAAAAAAAACTTAAAAGTATTTTATATTGACTATTCCAGACTGCAATCTCATTTTCACTCAGCTCCCGGACCCCTTACTCCAGAATAAATACCCTAACCAGGCCTGTGGTTATTATAATGAGGACAGATGATTTTTAACCTTTCAACTCAAATTTTGGTCTGACTCAGCCACTCTCCTCTGCCTCTACTTTCCTGCTTATAAAGTGGAAAGAGCAAGACCCACTGCCCCTAGCTTTTCAACTTGACATCATTATCAAGGGGATCATGTAGTAAAGGCAGCTTGAAAAGAAGAAATTACATGTATAATTGATTGCAAACATAGTCACTGAGTGGACAGGGTGAAGATATCTGGATTGGAAACCTTTCCTTGTGCCTGTGTGGCTCAAGTGTACTCAGAGAGAAGGACACGTTCTTAAAACAATTTCCTCTTGTGATAATGAAGAGTGTGTGTGTGTGTGTGTGTGTGTGTGTGTGTGTGTGCGTGTGTTATACTAAGGATTGAACCCAGGGCCTTCATATCAGCCCTTTTGCTTTATTTTGAGAAAGAGTCTCTCTCAGTCACTAAGTTGTGTAAGCTGGACTCAAACTTGGAATCTTCCTACCTTCCTACAATTACAGGCATGCCACCATGCCCAGCTGACAATGGAGATTGACACAAAGCTAGAGATACATTTTTCACATTATATCATAGTAGTTATCCTATTTTAGTTAGATCATACAGTAGCATTTAAACATATTAACCAGTAGAGCCAGGCATGGTAGTGCACTCCCTATAATCCCAGTACATGGGAGGCTGAAACAGGAGGACTGTTGCAAGTTCAAGACCAACCTGGGCTACACAGTGAGCCAAAGGCCAGCTTGAACTGCATACAAGACCCTGTCTCAGAAAGCCAAAAATAACGTTACTGAGTAATTTTTGTTTCTAATGTGGTGTAAGTGAGGTGGCTAAGCACATAAACTTTGCACAAGCCCAGCTGACTTCAAATCCTGACTCTGACACTAACTGTGTGCACGCGGGCGGGTTACTGCTTCATGCTGTGCCTCCTTTGTAAAATACAGACAATAGCAGTAAGAATAAGCAAATTAATACAAGTGAAGTTCTTTGATAGTACTTGGCATGTAGTAAGCAAAACTGTGTTTGCTTTCTCTTCTAACTGACAGGCAATAATCACACACATTTATGGGTACAATGTGAGATTTCAATGCATGTACACATTATGCAATGATCCAATCAGATAATTAGCATATCCAACACCTATAGATATTGCATTTATTATTTCTTTCTGAAACCTCTTCTAATATCGAACAATCCAATACACCATTGTTAACTGTAGGTATCTTCTGGGCAACAGAATGAACCAAACACCGGAAGACAGACACTGCATGATTTCATTCATATGCGCCAGCCTCCTAGAAGAGGAGGGAAGATAGGGGTTCTTGGGGAAGGGAGGGTGGACAGAAGTTGGTCAACAGGTAGTGACAAGTAGGCACTTGTACAAATTCTAATGTTTGTTTTTCTAACTATGAGTAAAACGGAGTGCAGGCACAAAAGGATTGTGGGAATACAGTCCTTGCCCTCCAGTAACTTGGAGCTTGGTGGACAGGACTCCTGTTTCATTATGCACAAAATCATCCTGACCAGGAACCTAAAGTCACCCTAGATACATCCTTCCTTTTCAATTCCACTTCTGTACATTCAGCCTAAACAATCTGTTGCTGGGTCACATTATAGATGCTTTTACAATGTCTCATCTCTCTTCCTTTCTCTCCAGCCCCACGGCCCCAATACTTGCCCAGTAACTCATCTTCCCTCATCTACACCAGTGTTCTTGGATCCACTGAATCTTCCACATGGCTACTAATATGTCAGTCTGAGCATCCACACCCCTGATTCACCCTCCTTCTGTGTTTTTACACTACCTCTAGACTCAGATTCCTCAGCGAGACCCTTATCATCTGCTGTGTGGAGATCTCAATATTTGGCCAGGGACAATGGGACACAATAATTGGGATAGACTTCGAAGGCAGAGCTCTATCATCTTAGTCAAGTGACATAACTGTTGGGCTATTCCCCTCCTCTGTTCATGGGGATATAATAATGCCCACCCCTTGGGGTTTCGTATAGATTAAACAATTAACACATGTAGAGTAGTCTGGCATGAACTAAGCATTACATAAATGTTAGCAATGGATTATGACTGACCCAACTTGTCTTGAGTCCTTCTTTATCTACTGAACTTCATGCTAGTTACATAGAACTTCTGTTTATTTCCTATGTGCTGTACATCTGGCTGAATCTCTTATTCATCCTAAGTGATGAACAGACCTTAGGGTAAACCTCAGTAGGTCCTTTATCCCTGTGCTCATTCTTTGTGCCATCCTCTTCCCCTGGCAAGATCCATTATTTATCTATAGCCAATAGAACATGTCAAATCTGAGGGGATGTCACTTCTACAATTGTGTTCCATTGTTTGAGACTCTGCCTTGGTGGACTGGAGACTCAACTGGCTTCATAAAGTCAGAGGCTATGTCAGAGAAAAGCACATAACAGGAAATTGTAGGCAGCCCCTAAGATCTGCGAATGGCTTCCATTTAATAGCTGCCAAGAGTCTGAGGCCTCAGTCCTACAACCACATGGAAACAAAAGCAGTCAACTACAGAAACAACATTGGAAATAGATTTGCCCTTATTCAAACAGCCCAACAAGATTGCAGCCCACTTGATATGTTGAGTGTACCCTTGTGGAATCTTGAACGGAGAGAACCCAAATTACCCATGCCTCGACTCCTGACCTACAGAAACAGTGAGATAATAAATGTCTCTATGTTAAGCCACTGTGTTTGTGACCATTTTTTTATCGAGATGAAGAAAATGAATTTACCACCCACCCTGTTCACATGGCAACCTTGTCCACTGCCTGGTACTATCTCAGAATTCCTGAAACTGGATAATTATGTGGAAGTTTATTTGGTGTATGTTTCAAGATTGGGCAGGTGCCTCCAATGAGAACCTCACACAGCAACACAACAGCGTGGAAAGTAGGACATTCAGGCCCAGGTGGAAGAGGAAAATTTTGCTACAACCTAGTCCTACCATAACTAACTGTGTCCCAAGAAAATGTGTTTTTATTTCTCTTAATGATCTATCACCCCTTAAAGGCCCCATCTCCCAACACCATCACAAAGCCGGTTGAATTTCATCATGTACTCTTGGGGGCCACATTCACACCATAGTACTTGATGAACTCCTACTGAACCTTAAGTGCTACCTCCTCTGTGAAGTCCACCCTGGTGCTTCCTCACAAAGACGAGCTCTCCCTCCTGAAGCCCACTCACACCTCCTCCTCATCCATAATAAAACTAGTTGCCCACACTACTGTGCATTCCACTCTCAATCTTTAACAATGGGGCGATATTCGACTCATCCTTGAATTCTCAGTGCTGAAATATGGTGGCAGTTTTGTAAGAGAGACAAAAGGAGAGAATTTAAAAAAAATAGATAGCACAGCAGAGTAACTAGATGCTCAATAAATATTTGTTGATAAGTGAATGAATGAATAGTACTTTGATTATTTTCTTCCCCGGTCTATTGAATTCTACAGAAATGCTTTCATTACACTCTGACAGGCATCTCAGATATTGAGGCTATCCTCATAATAAAGACTGAATTATCACTAACTCAGATTGTAAGCAAAAAATAAATGAAAATAGCTTTGGGAAAAGAACTCACCAATAAAAATATTTTTATTTACTTCTGTTGTTAAAAGAGAGCTTTGGCAGAATAATGTTCAACCTCTAGATAATCAAATGAAGGGATGATTTTTTTTCAGTGTGCCAAGTACTTGAAATGCACGTTGAAATAGATCGATCGATAACAACCATGGATAAAATTCAACCAATTTGGAAAAAAAAAGTCATTCAGCTGTATTCTACAGAAATAAATACTAGAAGAACTGACACATACTCCATTTCTCAAATTTTGATAACTTTTTAGCCATTTAATTTCTTTGACAGAAAAGTAAAAGAGTTCATTTACCTGATCTGCATTACTCACCCCTTTGGAGTACATGGGCTAGCCCATAGGATAGCTGAAGCTGATGATTGGAACTCACTGTGCAGACTCACTATCACCTGTGTATGTTACACTGAAGAACAACATAAAAGCAGAGGCGGTGAGAAGTATATTACAGGCAAAAAACACTAGTAAACCTGGCCCAAGTATAATTTAACCAAAAGTAAGGTCTGAATTCTTCCTAGTGTCTGCTCTCTGCGGCTCGGGGCTGCTGCGAGCAGGAACATAATGAACAGTCCAGCTGCCGAGATGGAGTGATGGATGGCTTATATGGACAGGCACATGCTGATAACATTCAGGGACAGCGGCTGCCCTACAGAGTAAGACTAGCTGCTGAGAGGAACAAGGAAAGCATTCGCTTCTCACAATAACAGCTATTTCACAGTGCACTGTGTGTCCCGCAACTTGGTTCGTCCACCGGGCTCCTTGAGATTTTTCCAATGTCAAACGTTTTACGACTGGTGGCTAGCACATAGTAGGGATACATTCATAATTAAACAGAAATCTGAATGTGTGCTCCAAAACTAGCCATTGTCCTTGAGAAAGGAATGCATACCATTAGAAATGGCATTGCCTGCGTTTACAATTCTGAGTGTATTTTAGTCTAATACATTTAATGATGAGACCAGGCAGGAAATGTTTTTCTAAAACTTTATACTGGCATAATGCTAATAAGGAAAAACAGAAGCAAAAGCATTGGGTCTTATTATGGCCTTTTGGGCTCAAACAAAAAATACATGGGTCAGTAATATTGGCAAGAAAAAGCAATTACCCACACAAAGGTCAATAATAGTTGACCCTCGAATAACATGAATTTGACCTTTGCCAGTCTACTTATGTGTAGTCTTATTTCTTTTTTGAGACCTGAGAGAATTTGAAAAAGACTTGCAGATAAACTAGGTACCCTAGAAAACTGGAAAACAAAACTCAGTTAAACCAGTAATACAATAAACATATAGATAAACATATAGCCTATTGCATCATTTGCTTCCAAAGATATACATAAATCTCCATAAGAGCTCAACTTTATCAGTGCTTAGACAGATAAACACAGACCTAGACCATCCATGGTGCCATTTTGTAATTGAGAGAAACAGAAATGCAGGTAGATATGCAGTATTGGATCGTAATTGTGGAGAACTAACTGTGGTACTACTGTATTGCTGTAATAATTGCGTGGTCACCTCCCGTTGCTATTGCTGTGAGCACCAGTGTGGCGGTACCTGCTCACCATGTGACACTGATCGTCTGTACATGAGCAGCTGTCTCTCCACTGTACTGCATGTGGCCGTGGAAAGTGATCCGCTGAGGTTCTCCAGTATTTTTCAGACTACGTGATCCACAGAACACGTGTTACGGGGAAGGCCTCCAGGCAACAGCAACCTATTAGGGGTTAATAAGTAGAGTTTTGGGGGAGTCAGAAGTTATAGCTAGATTTTCAGCTGAGTGGGAAGTGGGTACCCCTCGCTGCTCTCTTGTCAAAGGGGCGACTGCAGTTGGTTGTATCAGCAGCCAAGGCACCACATCGATCCAATCTTTGTGCACCTCAGGGCTCCTTCCTTTTGAGCTGCTCACAATCTACAACATAATAAGGATTTTACAACTTTCGATTGCTGCTCTAACAGTTAACACAAACTCTGAGGCTTAAAACAAAACACATTCTATCAAATTCTGGAGGAACTAGAAGAACTCCAAAGTCAGTTTCTGTTGGTAAAAGTCAAGGTAGGGGTCAGCAGGGCTTGTTCATTCCACAAGCCCGAGGTGAGAACTCATTTCTTTTCCTGCTCAATTTCTAGTGTCCCCTTGCATTCCTGGGCCTTTGATTCCCTCTTCCATCTTCAGAACACATCACTCACTCTTGGTTTCTCTTCTCGAGTTGTCTTCCACTCTGGTAAGGACCCTCGTGATTGCATCAGCACCCTCTAACTTCAGAAACCTTAACTCTATCCCAGAGACAGTCTCTCAGCATGTAAGAGATCTACAATGTTCCCACGTAATGGGGATTGAATAGCTCTCAGACATCATAGGAAACCACTGCCCAGTCTTCCACAAGGGTTTGGCCCTATGTCTAGCTGATAGAATATTCAGGGCTAAATAAAACAATGCAACTACAGAATCAAAACCAAATGTAGAACTAACAAAATATCCTTTTAGGTACAAATAGGCATGTTGCTTTGATGCTTTCAGCCAGCAGTTTCTCAACCTATTTTCCCTCCATGAGACGAGGTAGTACTTCTGAATTTCTTATTGATAGAGGTTGCGCCTGTCCTGTCTCCATGGTGTTCCATTGCTGAGAACACTGTTTCTAGCCTTCTAAGGGTCCACAAAGTGTCCAGGGATTAGTAATTTATTATTGTCTGCTGTGAGGGATGCTCTCCTCGTCCCCTAGTGATCTTAGTACATGAATTTATTTCTGATTGAGCTTAACAAACCCAGAGGGAACTTACTCACCTTTGTCAGCATAAAAACGTCTCCACATAATGCTTCCTCCCGACTGGTTTCATTTCCTTTCTTAAGCTCAGCCAACGCAAAGTGCAATCAACTCCTGGATTTTATATCCTGTGACTGGTGCACATCAGGCCTTACTGTTGCCAGTAGGTGGGTGAGAATTGAAAGCCTGGGGATACTGCATTGGACTGTGCATGATTCATTCTCCTTGGCTTATTTGGCTCCTGATGTCATCAAAGATCAAGGTTCTATTATATTTCCTATATTAGGGACAAAGCTCCAGCTGGGAGCAACTTGCCCTCCACCCCTGCGATAAAGCTGAGTAAGTCTGACCCACCAAGTCTGTGCCCCATCAGAACCTCCACAGGTAGGAATTTTTTCTACTTAATTAGAATCTGCTGCAATGAGCTCATTCAGCCCTGGGAGCCCAAAGACGGACGCTTCTACACAGCAGTTTTGTTTCTCTCTCTCTTCTTCTGGTTTGGCACAGGCTTGTCAACAGGTGTGATCAACAGTAAGGAAGTGTGTCGTGCCAGGGCTCCCATTCTGGTCCAGGATGAGAACCCACGGCTGAAAAGATGGCACTCCCAGCCTTAGGCAGGCTGCCATGAGATCTTCGTTCCTTGGCACTGGTGCCCATGGTGAGCATCTAGGCAACTTTTGATTGGGCACCATGCCCTCCAAACAGATGGGCATGAATGTAGGCAGGCAAGAGACCATTTATTTATATCAACTGTATTTGCTGAGGGCAGGGTTCCCAGCTGGGAACATCAAAACAGCTCTTTGTCCTGGCTGTCTGCATCTCTGATGGAGGTGATGCAGCCTTGCAAATTCAGCTGGTTTAATTTTGAAAAATAAGAACAATGTTTCTATGGACACCAGGGGACATTGTTGGCTTCCATCAATGGTTCAGAACACAGAGCAGGCTGGGCCCAAGTCATTTTAATAAAATCACACATCCCTATTTGGATTCAGTGGGAGTCAGCCAAGAAAGCTTTCCAAACCAGGCCGAATTTAGGTGAACAGAGTTAGCCCCACATGGAAGCCAGCTTTCAGAGTCCTTTGACACACAATGACAATTGGCTTTCAAAGAAAATTGAGCTGAAGTCACCCAGGCTGGGGAGCTGGGAAAACATTGTGATTGAGCTCACCACTGTGCTGTTTTCCTAGACATCCATTAACCTTCACTTTGTCCCTCCTGTAAATGATGAATGGGACCAAGTGTGAGCTGAAAGTGCAAAGCAGACATTAGGGTTGGCTTCACTGGAAACTTCGTTTGGCTTCACTGGAAACTTCATTTGGCTTTAAGGACAAAAAGATAAATTTTTTTAAAAAATTTTTATTGTAGTACTTAAACATCTGAGCAATCACAGAGCTCTCCAAAGAATACAAGTTCAGCATTAATATCAGTGTTAAGTACAAAAATATATATTTTGCTTCCATGCATGGGCATTTGTCTTATGCACTTTCCATGCAATCTTTCAATGCATGTTCACAGCAGTGCTAAGGAGGTACATGATATTAATGTCATCGTGCAGGTGAGTGAACTGAAACTTAGAGAGATGCACTCATCCATTTTTTGAACTGTAACAAGAATACCAATGGCAACCTAACTTTCTAAAGAAAACAGGTTTATTTAGATCACAGTTTTAGAGATACAAGGAATGCCAGTGGCATCTACTCAATACTGCAACTCATCATGGTGGAAGTTTGTTCATAAACAAGAGATCACTGGTGAAGCAAGAAGCCAGAGAGGCTGAGGTCCTGCAGCCCTCCTAAGCACACATGTCCAATGTGAGCCAAGGACCTTCCACTGGGATCTTCCTTTCCTGAAGCTGCCTCTCACTGCCACTGAGGACCAAGCCTCCAGCACATGGAGGCACATGGAGGACAAACGAAGTCTAAAGCATAACAAGACAATTACCCAGAATCACACAGCTAACCCCAGGGATGACCGGGGTAAAAACCTGATGCTGCTTGGTTGAAAAGCTTGCTGAAACATCCCACTTCTTCTGGAAACATTGTATTCGGTCATTCTCATCATGATTGGCTTGCCTAACTTATAATTTCACATAATGGTAGTTTATATTGGTGCTTCTTAAGTTTCAACATGCCTACAAACTGGTAAAAAAAAAAAAGCTGCTAAAATGCAGATTCCGACTAATATAAACCAGGGAGAGACTCTGGAGTCTGCACTTTTCTAACAGACTGATAAAGCTGGCACCCAGCTACACTGTGGGCACCAAGGTTTCAGCTTAGAGCACCAAATCTCACCCTGTGCTTCACACTGAAATCGTCTGGGGGCTTAGGGGTTTAAAAAAATCACTGCCTGCGTCATTTCACCAGGGATCCTGATTTAATTGTTTCACAGCCACTGGTTAGCAATTCTCTTCCTGATCAGCATGTTGTCATTTATTTCAGATGGGAATGCTGAATTGTAAAAGACGTCCTTGGTTACGTTCCATACGGATGGGAAATAACACAATGGATGAAGACGTGTTGTTGGAGGGCCCCCCCAATTCCTAGTCAGTTCATTTTCCTGCTGCTGATTATTTGTAACAATGCTGGAGGCAGGTGATAGGATGAGTCCGTTACTCACACAGTCATCTTAACAGGAACAGCTGGGACAAGAACAGACAGATCAGCAGCACTAGTATAATCGTGTAAGAGCAGAATGTTGACAAATTGAATGTTGATGGAGGTGACAAGCAATGACACTCAGAAACGTCTCCTTTCCATGGCATAGTTTCTTTAGATTAACTTTTTTTTGGTTGTGAAGATCTGAATAGGGAAACATGGGGCCGTTCAAATCTCAACTGTGTCAGCCCCTTAATCAATTGCACGTAACAAGCAATAGTATGGATCAGGTGTTAGATGATTGCATTTATAGAGAAAAGCAATTGATTCCATGTTGGCAGATATGTGCCCATGGCTCTTTTTAGGGTTCCCTGCTAAGTGTGATCAAACCAAACAGACTACAGATTATTAAATCCAAATCAATATTTTTGCTGGCAAAAGCCAAGCATTCAGTGAGGAGGAAAAAAGAATCTGCTTTTCAGAAGATCTCGGCCTCATGTATTATTAATGCAAAGATGATCAGATAAAAACTGGAACTTGGCAAGCTGTCAAATAAAAAATGCAGAGTGAATAAAAAATTTATAAAACAATATTGAGTTATTACAATTCTATTATAGATACCAGTAATCATTTTTAGTGAAACAAACCTCTTATGTGACTGTACAGCTGGGACGTTAGGGTACGAGATTTAGGACTCAACCTCATTTTGAAGGAAAGATAGGGCAAAATTAAAAATTAAATGTACAGAGTAAATGATTTAGTCACAGTTCAGTAGCAGATTGAATAAAATAATAGAGCTTTTTTAAAAAAGTAATGGCAGTATTTTCCTTCTTGGGCCACAATTCGCTGACTTCCTTGAAAAATCACTAGCATTAGATTCAGAGAAGGATGAATTGCTTTACAGAATCTGTAAACCTAATTTCTGCCAAGTGCAAGCACCACGCAAGACACTGGAGAGGAAAAATGACTTGGTGAGATATTTTGTCACTTATGGATTTTCTCTTAGAGAAAAAAGTTCCAACTCCATAGTTTTATTAGTTGTCTTATCAGCTCTAGGATCCTTCTCCCTCCCTTGCTGGTACTGAAGTTCTGATAGTGCCTGGAAAATACGCAAGAGTGGAGAGATGGTTGTCAGCATTTCTAAATATCCAGAAGATAATTGCCAACATCCCTTAAGCTCCTGAGTCGATTTGCTCATCCAAGATCAAATAAAAAGCTATAATTATAAAAGCAGACAAGTCCTAAGACATAGTCAGCAGCAGGAAAATGACATCAATAAAGTTTAACAGTGAGCCCCCTTTTTACATCCCTGGCTTTTTCTCAGTGCCTAGGTGTAGAACAAAGAGGGTCTCTTGGAGCTGGAAACAAGCTCTAAGTAATGGAATTGGAGAGCACTCTTTGAGACATCAGGCCAGGTCACTGGTCTGTTAGAAACAGAACTGATTCCACTTAGGTGGACTTAACCAACTGCTGAAAGAGGCAGAGGTTTGTTTAATCAGACCCTGAGCCAAACTACCAGTTCCATAATGAGTTTCAGTTATATTGGGACCAGGAAAATATTGTAAACTATAATCAAACTTTGATAGGCAAAACCTTCCTGTGAATTCCATGGTCACGACTTTGTCTTAATATTGCATTCTAAAATATTTCCCAAAGTTCCAAAGCCAAGAAAGCCTGAGAGATTCAT
The DNA here is from genome assembly GCA_004027295.1 of Dolichotis patagonum. NCBI lineage: Eukaryota > Metazoa > Chordata > Mammalia > Rodentia > Caviidae > Dolichotis > Dolichotis patagonum. The sequence continues at coordinate 28,434 of PVJX010007327.1, read as the reverse complement.
CAGTTCTGCTACACAGCTGGAACACACACACACACACACACACACACACACACACACCTCGGATTCTCTGGCATGACCCTATAAATTATGTTGAGTCATTTTTCTTTACTTGGTATTTCACTGGTGTCACTGTGGCTTGTTTATAGAAATGAAGAGGAAAATGGAAATGCAAGAAGAATTTTAATTTCCCACCTAGAACCAGGTTTAAAAGGTTGCCATGACATTTACCATGGACGAGTCTTGGGTAACCAGTCGGCGGCTCCGCTGTCGTGTTCATCTTCCTGAGAGGAGGGGTTACTCAGGCAGGGTTAGCAACCCTCCCTCTGGTAACCCCCCATCACCAGGCAAGAAACTCAGCATGGCCAGATCAAGGCTGAAGGTAGGCAGGCTATGATGTATCAAGCAAGAACAAACTCAATTTGGAATCCACCTACTGCTGTGTGCCCTCCATTGTTGTCAAGTTAAAAACATAAAAACCACACTGAGTTTTTTCACACAGAAGAGATTTACTAGGACTTGGTTATATGCATGCAAACAGGGGCACAGGGCCTTTTGGAGACAGTACAGTCATGTGCCTGTACCACCAGGACATAGCCCGGAAAACGTATCGTTAGGTCATTTTGTCGCATGAACATCATAGCATGCACAAAACCCAGCTTTGTAGGTCAGTCACTCAGCCTGGACTCTCAATCAATCACAAGACACAGTAAACGTGAGGTGCATGAGGCTGTTGCTTGTGTAGTGAGGCTATTTTACAGCTTTCTAGCTGTAAAATATTTCTAGCTATTTCTAGCTTTCTCATAGCTAGCAGGAGAATACTCTAAAATAACAATACAATATAATATAGTAAGTACTCAAATCAGTGGTTTATTGTCATTATCAAGTATACTCTACTGGATGTACATGTATGCACATGGTTTTACCCAAATGGCAGCAGATAGCCTGGTTTAGTCTGCATCACCACAAACTCGTAGTAATGTGTTGTGCTATCACATTTCCTCAATGACAGCATCATTAAATGGTAGAAACTGTTTGGCTGCAATGCAGTCTTACAGGACCACCACTGTATATTGTGGACCATGGCCCATCACTGCCTGCCGATCAGTATGCTGTGCCTGACATATAAGTAAAACTCTCCAGGGAGAGAAGCACTGCAAGTGTTCGCAGGAGTCTAGGAGGCTTAGCCAAACACCCTGGTTCAAGTTTCATTGCAGCTATTTGGATCTCATGACTTCTATTAGGAAGTGTAAAATCTCTCTCATTTCCTGTTGTCATTTGCAGCATGGAGTGGTTGAAAGTCATTCAAGCAATTACTGTGTTTCACCACCTGGGTGCCTTTGGCCATATGAAGCGTTCTGGGTTTGCAGTGGCTCTGCTGTTGTTTCCCTTCTTTCGATGATCATCGTATAAAAGCTCATGGCTTTGAGGGTGCTGGAAAACGTATCGTTAGGTCATTTTGTCGCATGAGGAAGCTCATGGCTTCCCACTGCGGGGGAAGCCAGGTTCCTGCAAGACTGTGATTTGCTCTTAGATGTTTGTGGAGACGATGGCAGGGTGGTGGCAGCAAGGGAGGACAGGGACAGAGTTTACTCACCGCCAACCCTAATCAGCACCACTGTTGACACCTGTTGATTCCAACTCCTAATCAGCTCTCAAATTTGTCCCCTTCTCCATGCCCATGGCTACTGTGTTCCTCCAGGCCATTTTATCTCTCAGTTTAGCTCTCCAACAATTTCCTAAGTGATTCCTAACCCACTCATGGTCTCCACCACAATGGTTCTCACCCAAAGACATATTGCTTCTACTGCTCTCTCTGCCCCCATCCTCACCAGAAGACATTTGAGAATGTGTGGTGTTCAAGGTTGTTGTCATGGTAACTGGGATGGGGTGTTGGCATTCAGGGCCATTAGACAGGGATATTGAAGTATCTAATGTATCCATTTCCTATTGCTGTGCTAACAAAGTACTGTACCACAAATGCAATAGCTTAAAATGTCCTTCATTCACCATCTCAGTTCTATAGGTTAGAAGTCTAATGATGATTTCACTGGGCTAAGATCAAGGCTCCTTAGCTGGACATCAACAGAGAATCTTCTTCTGTCTCAGTCAGGTCACTGGAAGAGTTCAGCCCCACACAGGTATAGAACTGAAGTTTAGGTTCCCCTGCTGACTCTCATCAGGAATGTCTCAGCCTCTAGGAACCACCTGCCTTCTTAGCTCATGGGGCCCTTCATCTCCTGAGGCAATAACGACAGACTGAATCCTTCCCAGGCCTTTGTCTCCTGCCTCTTCTTCCTCTGGATCTTCTGCCTTCCTCCTCTACTTTTAAAGTCCAATGTGATCAGATTGGCCTCATCTAATCTAGATAATCCAGGGTAATCTTCTTAATTTAAAGTTGGTAACTTTAATTTGGTCTGAAAAGACCCTCTTGCTACGTAATGTCCTATGTTATTCCAAATTCCAAAAAGATGACTGATGAAAAGTAGCAGTTATCTCGACAATGATACTGATTGTCACAGTAATCAGAATACCTATGGGATACAAAGCCCAGCACCGAGGGAGAGAAGTCTGTCACCAATTCTGTTGGCTCCACTGAAGTCAGGCCACAAAACAGCCACCAATAAGAATCATCAGTTGATCTTCTCATCTTGTATGCTTCTCCCACACTGAATCAAGGGTAATCTGTGTAAGTCATACAATAATGAAGACGTAGTTGTATGTCACTTTCAAAGCTAGGCTGTAAGATACATTTCATCTTCCACCATGGTCTCTTGGATCACGTAATCTAAAGAACCATCTGGCACAGCATTAGAGCACTAACAGGTCTGTCCATGTGGGGAGGATCTGAAGCCTGTCACCCACAGCCAGTCCCAATTTACCACCCTGTGACTAAGCCTTCTTGGAATCAGATCTTCCAAGTTCAGTCAAGTCCCCAGGTGGCTACAGCTCCAGCCAGTGTCTGAATGACAATCATGAGAAGTCTCTGGCCAGGTCATTCATCAAGCTGCTCCCAGATTTCTAACCCATCTAAACTAAGAGATAAGAAATGGGCATTGTGTTCTTATATCACTACATTTTGTGGCAGCTTAGCGTACAGTGATGGGTAACACTACCGGCTGCTAGTGACATAGCTCTGCTTTGAATTAGATCTAAACAGAGTGGTATTATTAACTTATTTAACTACAGAAAGGTTTAGGGCACATGGCTTTAGAGAGGAAAAGTTGGTTATCTCAACAGTGCTAGGCCCCTTGCTCATTATCTTGCATCTCTGCTTTTCTCTGCACATGCTGAATTTTCTGTCTTCCTTTAGCTCTCAGAAAGTATAGCCAATGTGACCAGGCAAGCTCTCACTTTGTTCCATCCCAGTTTCTAAGAGACTGGAAAGTATTCCAGTTGACCTGACATGGATTGCCTATCCTAGACCAATCAACAGAGGAAGACAAATTGGTGGTATTGATATACTTGTTTCTATCCAAGTCAGGATGAGGAAAAGAACATTTCTTTGGAATGGAATAGGCAAGGTTTGATTGGAAAGAAAACAGGGATCCACACTATCCGCTGTATGTTTGCATAGGAGCATGAGTGTACATACATATGCATGTCCAAAGAGTTGTTCTGTGCTCATCCCATGGTGACACTTGGGATTTTTTCCACTGGTCACTTCATCATCTGATCCTACAGGTAAAGCTCTCTCCAGCTAGAAAACCATGGAATTCTCACAGAATTCCAGTGAGAAGTATATCTTATCTTTAGGGAGGGAGACACTAGAAAATATTTTTTAAAATTTCTTTTCCTAGAACCTAAGTCATGAGAGAGAGGAACCATGATAACAATTCATGATAACAAATGCTCCTGTTTCAAGCACAAGTCAAACACCTGAGACTCCTGTCAGGTGGCCTCAAGGCCTGGGATCCAGGCAAGCCAAAGGCATGAAAGGTCACCATGAGAAGGAAGACACTGAGAGAGGCCAGGAAGCTCTGAGGAAGAAGCCTGGAGTCACACAGAACCACTAATGTGTGAGGAAGGCACAAAGAGCCCATCACGATCTTAAGCTGACCCTGCTCCAAACTCCTTTTAAAGCTTCCTGTAGCATTGCTCAACCGGCCTATTCCAGGAGCCACGCATCATAAAGACTCCAAGACCTGGTACAAGAAGGACCCCGAATAGATGAAAGAATTGTGTTTTCACTGCCAGTCCATCTTCAAAGGCTTTCATGGAGACTATATACCCTACTTTTTCAATAGAGAGAAAAAAATGGAAGTTTAATTTAAGAAAAAACCCTTAGCCATGCCCCTTCTTCATGATGGATTTCTGGGAAATGCCCTAAGTTGGCACATCTGAGCTTTCTACAACTAGCAAAATGATAACCCTTATCGAAGAAGCAGAGTCTGAAGCAAAGAATGTCTTGCAGTCCTGATAAGCTCCAAGGCACTGGGCCAGGGTAATGGACCATAGGAGATGGAGTGAGGGTCTGCCAAGCCCAATAAGTGCAGCCATTGTGGCTGCACTGGAAAATGTTTTAATTTACATTTTCAAGCACAAAATATTTTCCCCTCATGCTTTGGCTAAATTAGGTAGTTAAAGTCTGTGAAGTGGCAGTAATTGGAAACAATGGATTTTATATTTGACATTTATTATTTTAGTGGAATCTGTTTTACATTTACATCAAACATCCTAGAACCCCTGCAGAAGTTTCTTTTGCTATTGCATTACTATTTAGCTCTAATAATGTACTTCAAATCCCCAATTCTCAATTATAATTATATCATTTCAGATGGAATAAGAGATGGGGTAGAGATAAACCTTCACTGGAAATTGTACACTGGTGCTTTCCTCTCCTTGTATTGAACTTTCATAAGTTAATAATTTGCTCAATATATTTTCACCCTAATTCTTTGCAGTTTCATATTGTCCTCTAATTACTTCATGTATTTTCATATTGCTTCACCAAAAGCCTACATAAGGGTAAAGATCCTGTTTTAGAGTCCCCTGGCACTTGCTTTGAATCCAAGCACATAATGAGAATCAGGAAATCCTTGGTTGACTTTTCAAAACTGACTCATGTTGTCTTCTAGGGAATGAGAAATGGAACCTGGAGAAGTGAATCGAAGGACAGAATTCCCGTTAGATACAAGGAAAGGCTTTCTCACAGAGCTGCCCAAGATGGATTAGGGTAATGCAAACACCAGTGAGTCCTTTGTCCCCAGAAGTGTTCATAAAGAAATTCAGGGACCACTCAGTAATGAGGAGATGTGCCAGGGTTAAAAGGTTCAGAGCCAGACCTGGGTTAACTCTAGCTCCATACTTAATAATGATGTGACCTGGGCAAGTTTCCTCACCTTGCAAAGCACAAATGGTTTACCTCCTCTGACAACTCAGAAAATGTATCCTTGCAATGCACCAGTTATCCTGAGAAGTCCCTATATTCAGATACTCTTTCTTCCTTAACACAGCCCATGTCTTCCATGGCAGGAGAAAGTTACAAAATACCATTCTTGACTTTGATGATTAGAGAAATGTAGACTAAGCAAAGTTTTAAAATAAAACTCAAATACAGTCACTAGAAATAGAAATGGAATGTGTGCTTTCTAAATCACAGGAGAAACCAAAAGGGAAAAGATCACAGAACAAAGGGAAAAGATGACAGAAATTATAAACCAAAATAATCTAAGAAAACAACCTATATTTGTTAATGCAAATGAAGGTTTTGAGGCCAGGACCTGTTTTCATACTTTATCACGTTTAGTTAGTGTCCTGGAGATTAACAATTGCATAATATTTTACAGTTACAGGATAAACAATAAAACTTAGAATAGGTTGGACTTCTTCCTGTCATAGGAGGAAGACTAATTCCTGGAATAAAATTCTTGAGATTTTCGTGGAATTTATGCTTTCAGAGGAAACACGTTTTCAGAAAGTTCTCACTGTGTCTTCCGATGGAGCCAACATTGAGACTAGTAGATGAAGCTGTTTTGTTGTGTCTAGTGCTTCCAATGCTGGTTAAAAACACACACAGAGAGACAAACACAAGCACACACACGCACACGCACACGCACACGCACACGCACACACACACACACACACTTAAAAAAAAAGAAAAGAATTTTCAGCCAGAGGAAAATTTAAATAAGTCTTCACCTTATGTTCTAATTTGACAGCAAATAAAAACTTCAAACCACAGTTGTTAGAAGGGTTATAATAAGTTTGGGTTGTGCCTCAAGCTGTGTCATGGGTGTCCCATGTGAGGAATTCTGAGAGAACTCAGAATCCACAAAAAGGCCCAACCCAGAAGGCACCAGCGACAGACAGTCCAGCCTGCGTGTGGTAACAGGACCCACGCCAGCCTCACACTGCCACTGCAGCGCAGTGTCCCGAGGAATCCCCATTCTGTCGAACCACAGAAATTTCCAGAAAGGTTCCTAGTGTTTAGCCCAGTGCGTGCCTTTGCAGATAAACAAACCCTACATCCTGAAAGGCTGCAGCAATCGTTTTCCCCACTGCCTCTCCAGAGCTACTATCAGTGCCTCCATCAGTGCCCTGGACTCCGGCAGGGGCCTCCCACTCCAGCCCCCTCGAATCCACTCACTCCACACTGATCCCCCCACACGGCCACTCGAAGCTTCTTGCTGTTCTTAAGATAAAAGGCATTGTTCTGCCGCGTCTCCCAAGGCCCCTCATAATCCAGCCTTGTTCTTCTCACAATGCCTAAATCGCCTCTTCTCTCATGCTCTAAACTCCAGCTGCACTGTCTTACTTTCCCAACGTGCCATCCTCCCTCCCAGCAAAGGATCAGTGCCCTTTTCCTATGTTCACCATTCACCTGGAAAACTTCCTTGCAGATTGCAGCTCCCGCCAGAGCCCTCTGCCCATCACATCCACGCCTTGCCCAGCACTCAGCGGAGGGTCAGCTTCTGTGCTTTTCCATATCTCCCCACTGGAATGCAAATGCCAAGAGGCAGGCACATGTCCACCTCATCTAGCATTTCCCTGCCGGCCTGAGTCCATTTCCTGGCCACTAACAAGGCTCCTTCAACATGTGCTGGAGCCATAAAAGAGGGAGACACCTGAGACAATGACAGGGCAGGATCAGTACTTCATCCCACACTAGTATTTTACATTATCAGGGAAAAGAAAGGAGCACCTGGCCTCCCCATAGCAGTGACTAAGTTTGTTTGTTTGGCTGGTTGGTTGTTTTTTTTCCTGTCCCTTCTACCTCCAAAGTGCAGCTTTAGAAGTGATTGGGGCAGCATGTCACCAAACCCAACCTTCTCACTTCATAATTAAAGAAACATGGTTCCAAACAGATCTCTTGGTTCTTGTAAGAGCAAAAGACTGCTGGGTGATGGAGCCAAGGTCTCAGGCCAGCTTCCAGCACTGGCCCTAGCCAACCCATGGCCTCTTCCGCTCAAAGCTGCCTTTATCCATCGGTTGTAACTGCAGCCAAGCACTCGTTTTCCCCCCAAGTTTTAAACTGCCAGGCTCAGTGCCACTGATGCCGCTCACAGTTCTCCTTCTCCATCTTCATCCTTGAGTCCCCACTGAATTCCTTCACCTTACTTAGTTTCAAAACCACCCGCCAAGTTTGCCTCAACGCATTTCCCTGACATTCTGAACTCTCCATAAATCAACCCATGACAAAAATGTGTTCAATCCCCTCGCATTCTCAGAACCATGCTGCCTAACATGGGGACTAAAAGGAAGACACAGGTGTCCTGAACTTACAAAACAAACAAACAGAAAATCTATCTGCAAAAGTAGAGTTTCCATACCTAATGCTAGAAAAGGGATAATAAGGTCGAAGAATACGATCTGTGAGTGCTATAGAAATTCAGCCAAGGGAAGATGAAGAAGGCCACGCAGGTAGTGTAGACGTTGCTCTGGGGGTGTGAAAGAAATGAAGACTGTGGGTCTGAGGGAGAAGAGTGTGACACCAACAAAAACTCCATCTGCCCACAAGGGGAGTACCTCGGGAAGCACCATCAATATATGTTATAAAGTTCCATCTCAAGTGGGGAACAGGCCAGATATGAGAACGTAAGGAAAAATAAGAGAATAAAGTTTCATCCCAAATCCCAAAGGGACTGCGACAGCCAAGTTGGGGAAGTACGAAGGGCAGTTTGGCTCTCAAAGGCCACCAGGGCCTCTCTGGTGTCCAGATGTGGATATTAATAGTCACTAGTGGAGTTAACACCCATCTGACTTGACTGTGATGGGCATTGCGTTAAGTGCTTGGCATACATTATGTCACGTATTGCTACCTCACCCTCTCAGTATTCCTGGAAGGTTAAGTGGCATTACTGTCTTCATCTCACGGATGACAACACCGAGGCTTTGGCAGAGTAAATAACCTCACAGAGCACAGATTCAAAAGTCCAACCGCTCTTCCTGTTTAGTATAATCTTTAGGAATTTTCCTGAATTATGCAAGAATAGAGACATGCAAAGCAGTCAGTCTTCACAACTCTATCACATTAACTGTTCTTTAATTTAGAAGCATTAAATCAAAAGGGGAGTAAAAACTCACTATCTGAGTTGGTAACGTAAAAACCACGTGAATTTCTCTCCATTTCTTTCCCACCATTAAATTTTTCTTCCTGATGCCAATACTTGCGTGTTAACACACCCATTCCATGTAAAGGAAATAGCCTGTGTGAACTGCAGAAAGGAAGGCAGGGAGAGACAAGAGAGAAGCCCAGAAATCCTCTCCTGTGGTTGTCAGAGGCTAGCCCAGGCCTGTTACCTTCCGGCCCTCTCGGGGAATGTGTGTTGACAACAGCGACACCTCCTGGTGAAAGGAAACTTGACCTGCTGCAGGATCTCATTTTGCTGGCTCACTGCAAACGACTCTGAAGTCTTCTGGTTGCCTCCAGGTGCAATATTCTCTTTCTCACCTGGAAGACCCTACACTAACCGGGCCCACCCTAAACCTTAGAAACCCAGTGATTTGGTGCTCACCTGAGCACAGATCTTGGCCTCGCAGAGCGCCAGAGTTTCATCCTAAAGACATCAGCATGATTAACCCAGAGACCAATTCACAGCCTTGCTACTTACAGCTACATTAAATATAAATAAAGCAAACTAAATACCAGCTACTGAAAAATAGTTCAATTACATCCTACAAAGAAAGGTCCTCTTGATTCTAATATGTTTAATCCTTAGGGAAGCAGAGTTGGTATATGCCCTTCTTTTTGTAGCTTTGTATGTGTGTGTGTCTCCAATTTGTATAAATGATACAGCCACCCAAAATGGCTAAAAGTCGCTACTATTATTGTTAACCTCATAACAGTAAAACAACAACACAAAGTGTGAACAATTTTGTTTCATCTTGTTTGCCAAACATTGTGGGTCACAATCCCCACAGCCACTTGCTTTGAGAATAATATATCGAAAAACATCATAAGGTATTTTGTCCCAATTTTAAAAGCAAGGCAGCATTTTGCTTGTTAAACTACATCTCAGAGCAAGCACAACCAAAGGAGAAAGTTGCTGACCAGTCGCCACACAGAGAGGAGAGCTCAGTTTCCTTGTGTCAAATTTTCTTAAAGGGCTGAGGGCTCTGTTTTCCTCTCTGGACAGAGGGTATTCAGTGATGAAAAGCAGGAAGAATGTACCTGGAAATTGCTTCTATTCCATTCACGGTCTGCACAAAGAAACATCTTCATATGGCCAACCGAACTTTCTAGGTTTTCTGATTGAAAAACATCTCTGTGAACTTTCCCTTAGTTGCACTTTTATTTTGAAAATGTTCCTGTGGATGATATATACACATTAATTCTCAGGTGAATCTGTATCCTGAATTAATAAAAAATTCTAACCCTTGTTCTTTCCACATCTAGTGATTCTTTTGGCAAGTAAACCTAGGAGATTAGCTTATGTCTTTGCTAAGCAAGAACAGAAAACAGCTGCATTAGAGAGAACAAAAGCTCGGTCTTATCAAAAGGAAAAGAAAGCAGTTGAGTTGTCAAAGTTATATATGCATATCTGTTTTGTTTTACAATGAAATTTGTGGTTGAAATTGATACTTTGTCCTGAAACAGTAAAGATTCCAAATATGGTCGTTCAAGAAAAGATTATGTGAAGGCAAATGGCAGAGGGAATGGTCAATTTCTAGCATTGGTCCTTGCTTTAAAGCACACATGAGAGGTAGAGGATGAAGCTGTAACAACATGTTTCATAATTAGAATATTATTGGGGGGGGGCTGGGGATTTAGCTCAGTGGCATAAGTGCCTGCCTGGCAAGCGCAAGATCGTGAGTTCGATCCCTGGCACCAAAAACAAACCAAACAAAAAAAAGAGAATATTACCACAATGATAGATCAGGAACATGCCAGTATATGATACACAAATAATATCCATATTCAGTGGGTTAGGCAAAATGTTGAGTGTTAGAAAACCATGGTGATCTCTGGCCACAAGTAAGAATAATCTAAGCAAGAAGATAAGGTTGTATGGCACACACTTTTCATGGAAATTGTTCATTTTTTAACTGGGTGTCCTGCATTTATTAAATTTGGTCACCCTAGGAAAAGTAAGTGGACAATTTCAATATAGTGTGAAGTGGTAAGTGTGAGTCTGAATGTTCAAGAAGTGCAAGGGAATATAATTTTTGAGATACTGATTTCATTTCCTTTGAATGCATGCCTAGAAGTAGAGTTGGCAGAATCATACAGTAGTTCTACATTCAACATTTTTAGTAATCTCTGTAATATTTTCACAATGACTCTGCCACTTTTCATTCCTCCCAACAGTGTACCAAGGTTGCCTTTTGGTCATACTCTCAACACTTGTGAACAGTCATGTTAAGAGATAGGGAGTGATCGCTCATTGCAATTTTGATTCACATTTCCCTGGTGATTCACAGTGTTGAGCACTTTTCTACATAGTTGTTGGTCACCTGCATTTCTTCTTTGAAAAAATATCCATTCAGATTATTCTCCCATTTTAATAGGGTTATTTGGGTATCTTGTTTTGGTTTGGTCTTTCTGTTCAGTTATGTCAATTTCTTACATATTTACAGTGTTAACCTCTTTTCAGGTAGGTATTTTGCAAACATTGTCTATCATTCTGTAAGTTGCCTTTTCATTTTGTGTATCGTTTCCATTGTAATGCATAAGATTTTTCTTCCTTATCTTCTGTTTTTGCTGTTTGTGCTTTTGGTGTCACATCCAAAACATGATTGCCATGTCCACTGCACACTATTCACAGTAGCCAAAATATATGCACAACTTTAGTGTCCATCAGCAGATAACAGATAAAGCAATTCATGTGGTACACACAATCAAATATCGTACTACCATAACAGGAAACTTATCCTGCCATATGCAACATGGATGAAACTGAAGGACTATATACTGAGTGATGTAAACTAGCCAGAAGCAGAAAAATATTACATGATGTCACTTATATATGGAATCTCAAAAACTCAAATTCATGGAAAATAAAACAGTAGTTGTCAGAGCCTGGGAGGTAGGAGAAATGAGAGGATATTGGTTAAAGGGTATCCTATGATTTGCTCTTTCCAAAACTCAGGAGGAGTCTTAATTCTTCAGCGTGGCAGTGTTAGGAAGTAAAACCTACTGAGCAATATTTGGGTCATGGAGGTGGACTGTTCATGAATGGATAAAGGCTTTCTACAGTGAGTGAACTCTCCATCTCATTGGATTGCAGGAGCGGTCTCAGGTGCGGTTCTCACAATGCAAGTTCAGCCGCTTTTGATTTTTTTCTTGCTTCTCTTTCAGATGCATGTTTGCCTTTCTACTTTCTACCATGAGTTGAAGCAGCAAGTGGCCTTCATAAAATGTGGCCACCTATCCTTGGACTTCTTAGCTTCAAGAACTGTGGACCAAAATAAACCTCTTTTCTATATAAATTATCTAGTGTTAGGTATCTTGTTATAGCATTAGCGAATGTTTTAAGGTTCAAATTTTCAGTTATAATATGAAATGTTCCACAGTTCTAATATGACACATGGTGCTATATGCTTATTTAAAATTTACCATGAGCCTTCACTCTTTCTCTATCTCTCTCCTTCTTGTAAAGAACACATTGATAAATTACTTTGTAATAATCATTACATAGTGTATTTCAAGTCATCATGCTGTATAATTTAAATTTTACCTTCTGTATTTGTCAATTAAAGCTTTTAAAAGAAAACATGGAATGAAAGGATAGCTCATAAGGAGGTACAGGTAACTCAGATCTGAGAACCATAATTTAGAAGATGAATTGAAATTAAGAAGGGAAAAAAAGAGGGAAAAGGAAAAAAGTGTCAAAGGAAAAAAAAAGAGGGAAAAGAAGAAACTGGACAGGCTTATCGCTGGTGCTCAGAGTTAAATGGCATGGGAGAGAAATCAGCAGATAAGCCAGATTATGAACCCTTAAAACCCTCATTGAGATACTCATTGTCATACTTAGGACAATAGAAACTTCTAAAAGTTTGTAGGCAGAGATATTACATAATCAGATGTTTCATTTAGGAAGATTATTCTGAACAAATGACAGGAAAGATTATCAGATGACAAGGCAGGAGACAAGAATTTCCGAAATAATTTGCTTAAGGGGACACTAAAGAAACTAAAATAACAGAATTGGGAGTAGAAGTGAGTAAATTAGAAATCAATTTGAAGTAGACAGGGATTAAGAAATAGACACATGACTGAGTGATCAACTGGATATAGAGTATGAAGTTATGAGAAAGGGCAAAATTGAGTCTAACACAAATTTCCATTAAATGTTTGTTATTTGCCACTTACGCTAGCTAGCACATATAAAATTTTCATAACATAATGAAACAGACATTCTTCTCCCTATCTTATAAATGAGAAAAATTAAATTTAGAGACAAAAATAGTGTGTAAAACTCATAACTGATACATTAAGGATGATATCCACATTGGCAGTGACTGAATCATGGTGGCTGGATGTAGACTGGGGAGAGAGGAGGGATGCATGTTGGTAGAAAATGTTCCGAGTTCCTTTCTGAGACTTACCAATGAAGCCTCAAAAAGGATGAAATCTGAGGACAACTGAATTGATAGGAGTAGAGTTCAGCAGAAGATTTGACTGAAGACAATGACCAGGGAGCCATGCCCCTAATAATGATCACTGAAGCCATGAAAATATAGATAAGATGGCAGAGAGGAGGTACAGAGTGAGACCAGAAAGGGGCCTAGGGAAGGATCGAGAGACCAACACTTGAGGATCAGATGTGTACTCAATGCAGAAAGAGAAAGACCAGCAAAGCTCCGTGTCAAAGAAGACGAGTATTATAGTGCTATGGGCCACCAACCCCCACTGATGCAGTGTAAGACTCACCCTGTGTTGCATCCAATTTATGAAAGTTCTAATGGAATGGAACTCATTCATAAACCCAGAACTTACTGCATGTTGAAATATTAATGCCAAAGGCCAAGGTAGTAAGACTTTAAAGCCTTTAAGAAGTGACTCGGTCATGAAGGTGAAGCCCTCATAAATGTGATTAGTGCCCTAATAAAAGAAGTCCCAGCAAGCTACCTTGCCCTTTTAGCATGTAAGAACACAATGACAAGTCACCATCTATGAGAAAGAGAACCCTTGACAAATATGCTGCTGCCTTAATCGTGGATGCCACATCCTCAAGAACTGTGAGAAATGAATTTCTGCTGTTTATAATCTACTCAGTTTGTGGGAATGTGTTACAATGGTCCAAATGGAGAAAGACAAAATTGGTATTAAGAAGCGGAGTTTCCCTTACACAGATATCTAAAACTGAGGGATTGGATTTGGAACTTGGTAATAGGTAGAAGTTGAAGAGTTTTGAACTTCATGCTAGGAAAAGTTTGTACTGCCATAAACTGACGATTAAAGACAATTCTAAGGATGAAAAGAGCTGGAGAGAGAGCTTGTATCTTCTCAGGAAACACATAAGTGCTTATAAGCAGAATGGTGATAGAAATATGGGCCATTCTGATGAGAACTCAGACAGAAATAAAGCATACATTACTGGAAATTCGAAGAAAGGTAATCCTTGCTACAAGACTGTGAAGAACTTGGCTGAATTAGGTTCAGATCCTAGTGTTTTGTGGAAGATAGAACTCATAAGTGATGAAATTAGAAACAGGACTGAGAAAATATCTAAGCAAAGCACTGAACAAGCAGATTGGCTTTTCTTGAATGCTTAGAGTACCATGAGAAAGGAGAGAAATGATTTAAAGATGGAATTTTCGATTAAATTGAAGCAAAACTGGTAGATTAAGAAAATTCTCAGGCTGGACATATTGTATGGACTGAGAAAATGTGTTGGTGAAAAAAGCAAGTCTGTAGCCAAGAGGCATTTTGATAGGAAGATTAGTAAGAATAGGAGGAAGCCAGGTGCTATAACCAGTGGCCTCACTGAGGTCCTAAGGCCCATTTTGAAGATCTCATGCGCCGTCCCTCTCACCTACCTGTCAGGGCCTTGGAAGCAAACAGCTTCAAGGTCCCACTTTCTCCTTGTAGCACATGTCAAGGTGACAACATGGACCAAAGTGACTGGCTCCCATAAGGAATAAGTGATAAACTTGGTGGCAATGCCACAGGCCCACGGAGTGCAAAAATCATGCAGCATGCTACTGCCACCTACACTGTGAAGGAGGGAGTCCCCAGAACCTTGAGAAGAAAGTCCAGGAGGAGAGCCACCTCTATGCTAGGTCCAGCAGTGACCCATCAGTAGGTCAATACCCAATGGAACCATAGGTGATGAGGGGGGCAGGCATGAAACCCCAACCTGGGAGAGCTGCGGCAGCAGATGTACCTGGAACCTTTTGGGCTCAACCTCTACCTCAGGGTGGGATATCAAGCAAAAAATTCTAGGGACTTAAGATCTTATGTTGCTTGTCCTATTATGTTTTGGACTTACTTGGGGCCTGCCACTACTTTCTTTCCTGTTTTTCCCTTTTAAAACAGAAATATCTATCCTCTGTCTGCCTTATTATTGTATTTTGGAAGCGCACAATATGTTTAGACTCACAAGTTTACAACTGGAAAACAATCTGTCTGAGAATGAATCACATCTTGAGACTCTATCTTACCTTATTTAGATGAGGCTCTGGACTCAATTTTTGAATTAATGCTGAAAAAAATTTAAGATTTTGGGAAGGTTATTTTTTAATTAATGATGAAAAAATTTAAGATTTTGGGATGGTTATTAGAATGAGCACAGTTTGGATGTAAAAAGGATATAAGGGGACAGAAACAAAATGCTATGGTCTGAATGTTCTAAGTCCTCCTAAAATTCATATGTTGAAATCCTAAACCCCAAAATGATGGTATTAGGAGACGCAGCCTGTGAAAGTGATTAGGTCATGGGGGTGAAGCCCCCATGCATAGGATTAGTGTCCTTTATTAAAGAGGTTCAGAGAGTTACCCTGCCTCTTTTACCATGTGAGAACAGAATGACTTCATCTGTAGGAAAGCAGTTCCTCACCTGACACGCTGCAAATGTCTTGATCTTGGACTCCATATCCTCCAAAACTGTGGAAAGTAGATTTCCATTTTTATAAACTACCTAATTTATGGTATTTTCTTATAGCAGCCTGGATGGTCTAAGACAAGAAAAGAGAACATTCCAAGATGTAGGAAGTGTTGTGGTTGTGACATGAGTTCTGTGAGATATGCTAATGGATGAGGAAATTCAAAAAGTCAGTCTGTTGTAGATGGCAGATGAGAAAAGTTTTCAAATAATGTTAAGTGAAATAAATCAGACACATGAGCTTGAATATCACAGAGTTTCTCTTATATGAGAAACTCAAAGTATAAATAATGTAAAGAGCAAAATAAAAGATAGATAATAGGAAACAGAGAGATAGATCTTTTTCAAAGGGGAAAGGGACCAAGATACGAAGAGGGTACAGGAGAACCGAGAAAGGGGACATGAAAAGAATTAAGATGTGTTTTGCACATGTACCCACCCATGATGAATGCAATAATTATGTACTGCAAACATCTACTTATACAAAAATTTTTAATAAAAAATTTAAGACCCACAAATTGAAATAAAAGAAAGTAAAATTGGGGTGAAGAATACTGCTCAAGGAGAGACAGGTGAAACAAGAGGAAAGAATGGTAGGGGTGTAAGGTGCTACATGAACACACCAGCCCAGCAAACAGGCAAGTCAAAATTACATGTGCAGTTTGACCAGGTAGATTTGCAGTTCACTTCCATAAACCATATCATAAACCATATATTTAAATAAACTTAGATAAAGACCAAACTCACAGCCAGTTAATTGGCTTTAGTTGGTTATGGGGTGGGGGTGAGGGGCCCACCACATGCTAATGGTTTGGAAAACAACCCATGAATATACAGAGCCACTTTCAGCCAAGCCCATTCATGTTACTTTAAGAAAACGTCTCTGGAGATACTGGGGTGCAGAGAAGAGGGTTTTAGGTGACTGACAAAAGATGGGGAGCTTAAGATCTCTCTGAAGGACTTAATTGCACCTCCTGCTGGCCAACTTTCCTATAGAGCTCTAACCTGTTCTACTGTCTTTAAGAAAACCAAAAGCCACTTTTCAGCATCCGATTAAAAGAAGACAAGTACCTTTACTCAAAGCTGGGAGGCAGAAGGGCTACAACATTCAACACTGAAAGGAACAATGAAGAAAAGACGCTTCAGCCTTAGCCCTAGTTGAGAAGGAGACTAAAATTTTCTCTGAAGTTGACCCAGTGGCACCCATTTGTAATTCCAGTACTCTAGGAGACTGAGGCAAGAAGATCTCAAGTGCAAACCCATCCTGTGCAAATTAATTATTTCCTTAGCTCTGGTCTCAAAATAAAAAGTAAAAAAGAGCTGGGGATGTAGCTCAATGGGAAGGTCCTGGATTCAATCTTCAGTTTAAGAAAGAAAAGAGTTGTTTTGTTTTGTTTTGTTTTGTTTTGTTTTGTTTTTTCCTCTGAGCAGGAGTCACACCACGGGTTACCATCTAAGTGTACACCATCACTGTGACCATAGAAAAACCTCAGGTAGAGAATTTATCTTAAAGTGGTCTCAGGTTAGTGGGCCCAAGCGGCTGGCAAGAAGGAAGAAATTTAAGCCTTTCAGGAAAGAAGTTGAGGTCAATCTAAGCTAATGGTGATCTGAGATCCCATGAATTGTAAAAACTGCCAAAACATGAGAAAAGCGTGCTCTGCAATCTATGAACTAATGTCATTACTCCATTTTTCTGCCAGTGGACCTTGAAAGGAGCTCTCGTGCCCTGTGAAGCTGGCTGAGAGGGAGTCCCCTGGCATCAGAGCCTGGGTTGTTCTTATCATTTTAGCTGTGCACAGGAGCTTTAACCTGTCCAAGGTAGGTACTGAGAAGGCAACAGAACCCTCGGCAGCCTGACTCAGTGCCCAGGGCGATGGCAACCTTGGGGCCGTAGTTGTTCTGGTCCAGTAGAAACCTTCTTGGGGAAAATGGCAAGATGTGTCCCTGGGCTCACATAACACACTTCTTCCAAGAAGTCATTTAAAAGAACTCAAGAATCCAATAAGTTTAACAGCTACAGCACTGCTTCTCTTTCCAAGAAAGAGTCTTATAGAATTGGAAAAAGAAAAAAAAAAGAATTGCATTGAAGTTAGAAAAGAGATGAATACAGGCAGCCTGTAGAAAGCCAATAATAAGCTCAGCTCTAAATGAGAGGCAGAGATGTTAATTCCCAAACAGGGAGTCTATTTTCCTATGATTGAAGGTCAAGATGATACATTCATATAAAACTGTTTTAGGAGTTCACTGCTAAAGGAAACTAGTGTAAAATCAGTAGTCACAATGAACCAGGCTTTTAAATGAAAGGGTTCTTCATGGATATGACTAAATATTTTTTTAGTTAGACAATTGAAGAGGCATAATAAGTTTTTGCGTTTTAAATAATAAGTTTATCTTTTAAGTCCAGGATGCAAGGATGCTAAAATTTGTCCAATTTGCTTTGGTCCACTAATCAGCCTTCACTGACAGCTTACTGTCTGGTTTCTATTCTAGCTGGCATCAAAGTGATCTTCAAAAATTTTCCACAATAATACTCTTCCCTGTTCTTATTTTTCACTACTCTCATATTACTATTCTAAGTCTAAAGTTTTTTGTGCATGAAATAATTGTATTTTCTTAAAATTCTGTTTGTGATTTCTAAATTTGAAAAAGAATGTGTAAAATAGGTATTATTCCTGCTACAAGGCTGTCCAGCAAAAGGTCCTATCTTCCTGGCTAGAAGAATTAGACAAGGAAAAGAGCTGAAAGTCTTCCAAACAAAAACTGCAAAATTATCTTGTTTTCAGATAACATAATCTTATCCATAACAAAACCTAAAGACTTCATCAAAAAAATTAAAACTTTTAAACAATTCAATGAAGTTGGAGCATTCAAAAGTCACTGTAACGAATCAGTTGTCTTTAACAATGAACTATCTGAAATAGAAATCAAGAAGATACTTTCTTTTTTTTAATAGATGCCCAAAAGACTCAGGCACTTAGGAACAAATTTAGCAAAATTAAATTTAACCATGATGATGAAATATCTGTACAGTGAAAACTGTGAAATTTTGGTGAGAGAAAATGAAGACACAAATAAATGGAAAGAACTCTCTTGATTATGGATTAGAAGAATGGATATTGATAAAATGGTTGTACTACCCAAAAGAATCTATAGGTTCAGTGGTATCTCTATCTAAATTCCAATGATATTTTTCACAAAAGTGAGAAAAAACAATTTAAAATTTGTAGACTTATAAAAGTCTTAGGATAGCCAAAGAAATTTTGAGAGAAAAATATAAAGGTGCAGACACTGTGCTATCTAAGTTCAAAATATACTGCAAAGCTATATAGTCATCTAAGCAGCATGGTACTAGCAGAAACACAAATATGCAGACCAATAGAAAAAACGAAAGTCCAGAACAAAGCTCACATTTTTGGCCAACAGACTGCTAACAACAATTCCAGGATCATACCAAGGGAAAAGAATAGCCTGTTAAATAAGTGACACTGGCAAAACTGGATAACCACAAGTAATTTGCCTTTTATCACAAAACATGCATAAAAATCTACCTAAAAGTAACTAATATGTGAAGATAAAACCTCAAAGTATAAAATTGTGAAAGAAAACATAGAGAATAAACTTCTTGACATTGGCCTGGGCAATGATTGTTTTTTGACATGACCCAAGAATCACAAGTAACAAAAATAAAAATAGACAGATGGGATTTCATCAAACTAAATTTTTCTACACAGGAAATGATCAACAAAGAAAAGAGACCATCTATGAAATAGGAAAAGTATTTTCAAATCATACATCTGATAAAGGGTTAATATTAAAAAGTAAGAAACTGACACAATCAAACTTAATAGTCACAATATCCATAAAAGGATCCTTGGAGCCCAACAGAATAACCTGAAGTACTCTCCCCAGGAGTCTTAACTTAATCACATCTATAATTTTTGTATGTGGATGGCATCCATTTTTGCCATATACAGTAATATTTGGGATTCAAATGAGAAGATCTTTTTGAGGGTCCATTTTTTTCACCCTACTGTATTCAATTGTTACTTGTCACCTAAGGCATACAAACCCATCAATAAAGGTCAAGATTTAATCCAAAAATAAGCAACAAACTACTGGTCTACTCTTCAAACTTTGTCATGCAAGAGGTAATACTCGGTTCTGAAAAATTCCCCTGAGGTGAAACTATTTATACAATGCTAGATGTATAAAATGCTTTTAAAATAAATTTTAAAATTCTGCAGCAGTTTATTTCAAAGATTTTACTTCTGGATCAAGCTTTAGGAAAATGTTAATATGCATGTGTGGGTGACAACTGAGAATCAGAACCCCACTACGACCTCTACCTGTGATACATCCATCTTCACTCCCTGTCAGTTTCCAGTGTGTGAAGAGAAACAGCTGTCCATCATGGACCTCAGTATATCCTTAAAGTTCCCCACAGAAATAAAGTGAATGTGACAAAGTGAATGTCATCTCTTTCTGTATTTTAAGAGGACACAAGTTCCTGGGATAATAAACTCAACTAATTCAATTCACAGCCCAAAAAAGCATATAGATTTGAACTCAGACTTAAACCTTTCAGAATTTAAATATATTTTAATATCATACAATGTCATGATGGTGAGTCATCCACGCAAGCTGGTGTGGTGGGCAGGGGGTAAACATGACCTTAGCATCTGTAGCTGCAGAGGAACTGAGAGTGACTGTGACCCTCAAAAACAGAAGACAAGAAAACAGGAGGAAGGAAAAATGCTTTCAGTGAGAGTTGCAAAAGGAAACTTTTGCTTTGGGGCTTGTTGTTATTATTGTTGTTTTCGCCTTTCATTTCTGCTGTTGTCTCTCTCATTAGATATTTTCTAGTCCTATATTAAATCTGTTGATCTGAATGGGTATGGGTAAGAGGTCTTCTGGGATTTGCATCAGAAGGCACCCAACAGAGCGTGCACACACGCACGCACACACGCATGCATGCACGGCTCTGGGGACAGTTAAAGGACATCCATTCCACACCTACAGGGGAGACTCAGGAAGCTAAATTGCACCAATGGCTTCTAATCCCCGCTCACCAGGGATTTAAATTGTACAATGAGGAAATGACTTGCTGGATAACTTCCAGAGTTTTTCTTAAAATTTAATTGCAGCATACCTAACACTTTTATAAAATGTATACAATTTACTTACACTTCTTAGTCAAAACACTCCTCTAACCTCTTTTTAAAAAAAATTTTCAGTGACAAAAGTATACTTGTTGTAATTAATGAAGTACAAAAATATTGGGGAAACATGCCTACAGGCTTAAGCTCTAATTCTATTACTAATATATTCCCTTGGCTTGCCGTTTGAACTCCGCTGCCTCTTGCCTTGCAGCTGTGTTTAATGAGTGGAGAGATTATTCAAATGAGTCCGCAGCAGAGCTTTCTCTCTGAGGCTCGGCCATCCAAGCAGACATCTCCTCTTACAGTCAAGCAGTAAGAGAGATCTCCCACTCCTTAGTTCCCAGCCACGTATGCAAAGGCAACTCAATAATTACTGGATCATATCCCTAAATAGGAGAGAAGCTACTAGTGATCCTGTGGCCAAAACCAAGGGTATCAGAAATGATCTTCAGGTGAAAAATGAGAAGGCACCTCTGCAAGTCTCTACTGTGTGTCAGATTTCAATTTGTCACTGCCTGTCACTGATAGACTCTTGGTGTCTCAAAATAAAACATGCAACCTTATAAAATAGTCTTTCCAAGAGCACTGTTTGAGCTGGAAATGGTGGCCCACGCCAGCAAGCCCGGGACTGGGGTGGGGGGCTGAGGTAGAAAGATTGCTGTAAATTTGAGAACACCCTGGACTATGGAATGAGTTCAAACCCAGCCTGAACTATGCAGCAAGACCCTGTCTCAAACACAAACAAATAAAGACCACTTTTTGTGGGAATGTGGCCTTGGCCCCCATGAACATTGAAATAAGATCTGTCACAAGTGGGCAGGCCTATGTTTAATGATTTTTTTAGGCTGTTAAAATGAGTTTCTACTCATGTTAAGATTTAAAAGTAAAAATAACTCTTTAGGGGAGAAACCCCAGAGACAGTTACAAAGTTGCCAAGAAAATTTAATAAGAACTAATTTTGAACTGATAAGCATCCTATCCAATATGGTGGGATTAAGCAATAAGAATTCTTCCTGGGAATTTACAGAGAGATAAGCGTCTCATGAATAAGTAAACTCTGAAATAGAAGGCTACGGGGTGTTTATTGATTTTGAAATCATGTGTTTGAGAAACTGCCCTTGAGGAAAAAGCTATTATGGCTGAAAATGTAATAGATATATTCAGAGACAACCTACTTCTTTGGCTCGTGGCAGAATAGAAAGATTACCCATCCAATATAAAATTTATAAGCATAAGTTTGATTTGCAAAATTCATTCATTATTATAAACTTTCACAACCTAATTCTTAGAAGTTAATTTCCAGTGCAATACAAAAGTCAAAAGTGAAGAAAAACTAAATCAAGGTCCTCAACTCACTAAATACTTTTGTATTACTGGATTTGAGGAAATATTTTTTGAAAACATAAGAGCATATCTCTAGATATCTATGAAGGTTCACATCCCTTCATACAAATTCTTTATATCATCTGCATCTATCTTTGCAACCTGTGGTAATTAAAATTAAAATTTGTGGAAAACTTCTGAGTCATTTCAACAGTTTCAAAACAATTTCTTTTTAGTTTATCACTCTCATTAAAGTAAAAAAGCAAGAAAAATGCAATTACTTTTAACAATGATGGAAACATATAAATTCTGAGTTAGCCAAAAAATTCCATGACACTTTGTGTTTTGTACAATTGGGTGGGGTTTTCTTTACCCAAACATTCATCTTAGAGAACATCTGCTGCTTGCTACCTTTCTTAAGAGCTATCCAAGAAAAAGTGAGGTAACAAGATTCAATTTAGTTGCCAGTGAAGACCCAGATTCTATGACAATACTGTCTTCTGGAACTGCACTGTCAATGAGCCAGTGCTGGTTGTCACATAAGTGATGAAATCTCAATGATTCTTGCTACATCTAATCTCTGAGAAGAGTGAGTTTTCCCCTCTCTACTCCTCCATTTCCATCCTTTTCTGTATCTTCTGTGACCACAATGCATCGACAGTGCTCTCTTCTGTGTTTATCTTTATCCTCTTCTGTTGCCTTTTCCCTTTAGAACGTTCAAGACTTAACTTCATCAAAACTTAAGACTATCCTTTCTTAAATTGGCCACTCATCTCCATCCACCCATTACATGCTAGATTCTTAAATAACTACACAATAGTCTCCAGACTGCCCTGTCACACACTTCTTCATCCTTTGATCCATTTTCCACCAGCTCCAACACACAGAAATAATTCTCAAACCTTACTCCCAATCTGCTGCCTAAAGTTCTCATCAACTTTGGGCACTGTTGGTCACCTGCTCAATGCCTCTCACCGCCTTCCATGACCCGGCCTCTTTCTCCTGTTTCTGTCCCACCCTCTTGCTGGACTCTGAAATGCTTTCCATCTTCTCTTCAGGAAGAAAGAGAACAGGTAAGTTGATCGATAGATAGGTAGATGGATATATAGATGGGCAGATATCCTTCAAAGTCAACCTAACAAGTCATATTTTCTAGAAACTTCTTTGACTGCATCCTAGAAAGGGGACATCCACACTTCACACGAACTTCTATAATATTAGCACCTTGATTATAACTTCCAGTTATTAATTCTCCAAACATTATTGAGCACCTTCCTGAACCTGGGATGTTTTTGCAGCAAATGATCTCAGTACTACTGATAATGTTCTTTGTCTCAGTTATATTTCTCCAAAGTACAATTCAAAGCCACCTTCCTCATGAAAACTAAATGCCTTACTCAGACATCTAACATCTTTAAGTATTCAGGATCATTACCCTAGATCTCCAGCTCTGGCCTGATTCTTCTATCTGTGATGTTACTCATCTCCAGACTTTTTACCTTGTCAACCTCTCTAACCTCATCTCTGACTTCTCGCCTTCTCTAACAGTTGCTTGCTCTCCTGCCAAGTTGCTTCCTCTTTCCAAGTGGCTCTTTCCTTTGCATCATTCAGATCTGGTTCTCAGAGAAGCATGTCAGAACTCTTTCTTGGACTCAGGTATTCTCTGTTGCACTACTACTGTTCTTACTTTTTGATGGTTTTGATCCTCAGTATCTATATTTTAATTTTGTCTTCTCCAATATAACCTCATGAAAAGCAGAGGTTTTGCTTGCTTTGTTTATGACTAACTCCTCAATGCCCATGATGGACAGTGGGACTTAAAAAATATGTGTGGGATGGATGAAAATCTCACAGCCTCTGCTAAGTCGCCAGCTGCTTTGAGACTATAGAAATATCCATATGTATCTTTAAATTCCCTGCGGTGTGTAGTCCATAGCCCTGATAGCTAGTAGTCACTCAAGCATTTATTGAATAAATAAATGAACAGAGAGTTATTTGGGTATATTCCAATGACAAAAATCTGTAAACTATTGGCTTTCAACCCTTGCTGGCTGTTAGAATCATCTGGAGAGTTTTTTAAAAGTGTCGATGCCCTGGTCCCATCCCTAGAGATTCTGATTTAATTAGTCTGGGAAAAGAATTGGACATCGATAACTTTTAAAGGTCTCCAGATGATTCTAATGGGGAACCACTTTTGAGAGCCACTGCTGTAACCCAACAGAAGAATGTCAAGTCCAAATAAAATGCTGAATTCTGAACAAGCTTTAGGACTTGCCATTGATTTGATTCTTGAATTGCTCTTCATGAGGAATTGCAAGTAAGTGCCCTCTTTTGCAAAGGCTTGCTGAAAGAAAACACTCTGAACCAAAAGAAAAAAAGCTACTTTGGTGTCATACACTGAAAGAGGTGGCCTTTCAATATAAACACTATGGGCCAAAAATTGTACATGGTTTCTTTGGGAAAATGTTTGACTATAGCACATGCATGTCTCTACATGTCAGAGCAGTAACAATATCTGCTTCATAAAGGCAGTCTTGGAGATTTGGAATCTATGTGCAAAGGATGTATTATACTCTCACTATTGTGGTGTTAACATATATTACTATGAATTCCATAAGCATGTTTTATTCACCATTCAGTAGACCTGCAATGATTTAGGCAGAGACAATATCTGGCAAACAACAAAACATTCTGCCTAATTAGAAAACAAGGAATGAGGAAATAAATAAAGGGGTTGAACAAAGTCAACTGCGGCTCTAACTTGCCTGGAGACATCCTAACACTTGCTGCAAAATAAATCAAAAGTCTGCTGTAAACATTTGATATTTGTTAATAAGTAGCAATTTTCCCTACTTCCTGCACAGGCAGGTAGTGGTCTACGTGCTGCCAGGCAGGGACACAAAAAGGGTCACTTGGAGGCCACTCTGTGTGTGCGAAGACAGAGCCTGTTCTAGGAGAAAACTACCCCAACTCGCATGCTAGGAAAGCAAGGACAGCACAGGTGAGATCCACAGGCTTCACATATTGTCTCCAGGAAGAAAATAATGATTTTTAGAAGCAATTTGACAAGGAATTTCTACCCTGCTAGTCTGGGTTAGCGTTTCTGAATGTGATAAATAACAGGGCTCTTGGACAGCCCATTTTTTTCTTTATTTTGATACCCTTACAGCAGTAATCATGCCTCTGTCGGGTGTTATAAAGATCAAGACAAATGTTCCCTATTGCTATTCTGTCAATGCAGCTCAACCCAAGCCAAAGAAAGACACCCCTGCCGGATGTGGGGAACGCACCATTTATCTTGTCTCCATCATGGATGGACAATCATCCTGTCCCATCAGGATCCTCAGGTCAGAAAAACAGAAATCATCTGCTGACAGCATTGAGGCTTGTTTCCCTCACCCCAAAACTAGAGCCTCTTGAGCGTTGCCTCCATGCCGACACCGGAATTTATTTTCTGTTTCTGGGATTATCGATCAGACCTGTGCAACATATCTGTGAGGTCAAATAGCAAAACTATCCCTTTATCAAATAAGATGAGCTTCCACCTTACTGGGGTTTTTTTCTATTTTCTTAAAGCAGAACACCACACAGTCATTTATTGACAGTAACAATATTTGAAAAAAACATAAAATGATTTCCAAAGATGTGGTTCAGGAACCCATCTGAATATTGTTGATGCCAAAACAGATGGAATTGGGCTTAATTGTTGAAATAAATTGCCATATGGAACAAAACACAGCTGATTATTTCATTAACACTAATGTTAATATGCTTCATCATTCTGTTGTCATTGTAGCTACAGTTGTCACCATACTTGGATCAATATGTTTGCAAGAAGATGCAAGTCACTGAAGCTGAAACCAAAAGATGATTTCAGAGAGACCACCTACTCATTTTACAGATGAGGAAACTGAGACCTACAGAGGATGAGTGGCTTGTAACAAAGGTAGACACCCTCTAACCTGAAAAATAAGAGGAATTCTGAAAACATAGAGCAAAAGAATCACAAAATGCAAAGCCATGTAACTCAAGTGAAAGGACCACAGCCAAATGAGCATGATAGATTTGGTATAGACAGAGAAAATATGCAGGACTGCGTAATTTGACAAATTTCCTTTTCATGCTTAGCATCTCTTAGTTAATACCCAGCATAGGTAATTGCTATCTTTTAAAACTTTTGCAATGATTTTTCCCCTCATAGCTTTTGAGAATATTCTTCATCTAAAATAAGAGTCATTGTGGATGACAGGAGGAAAACACAAACATGCCAGAGTAGGTAGTGGGGAAGAAAAATGGGACGCAAGAACAAAAGATACCTCGCATTTCCTGGTATGGTGAGTGGAGATTTTTTCCTCATAGTTTTGCTCATAACTGTTGATCCTTCCCTGGTCCTCTCCTTTCTGTAAAGTGGGAAATGAATGGGAATTGATCTGAAAAGCTATTTCAAAAGTTATTACAGGATTGTCAGTAATCCTTCTAAACCTAACCTCTGTCCCCCCACCGCCCCTACACCCAATACACAAAACTCTCTGAAAAGCTAGTGTTGGAAGTCTAAAGTGAGAAAACAGTAGGCCACTGACCACCCCCTGCATCCACCCCAGCTCAAGGTTACTGACCCAGAAACAAGTAAAAGGAGGCCTCCAGATTCTGTGAAAGTAATTTGTACAGGTGCACCAAATAGATGCTTCATTTCATCCAATGCAGCAAACTTTTTAGAATCTAAATCCTTTCATTTTCTTTGGCTGCCTCCCCAGATGGAGTATGTGGAAGGACTGTTTACCTGTAATTTCACTTTTTATGTTTGTATATACATCTGAGTGTGAGTACATATGAATATATATGTGTATATATTCATATAGACTAGCAAGAAAAGATAGGATATAAAACTAGCAGGCGATAGTAGGGTACATACTGTATAATTCCTGGGAAAAACAATGTCATCATATATGTAACTTCATGTCTAACACACAGATGCTCAGTAAGTACCTAGTACCTGTTAGGAAATAACAGCATGAATCTAAAATGTTTTGGGATCCTGAGTTCTGAGTGCTGCATTAGAGTCTCTTTACATGCTTATGTCTTCTGTGCATTTGTTGAATATGAGTTAGCATAAAAGGCAAGATAGCCAGGGATATAGATCAGTGGCAAAGCACTTGCCTGGCAAGCATGAGGTCATGAGTTCAATTCTTGGTTAAAAAAAGGCAAGCTTCTAGGACAATGGGAGCTGAAAATATAGTGACATACTTAAGATAGAAGTTTATTTTTCTTTCACCTCATAGGCTGGTGGTAGGTTCATGGTATGAGTAAGTAGGTCTGGTCTGTAAAGTCATTCCAGGACCAGAGATGGCAAATTGTCTCTGCCATCTCACCTCTGGGTTTGAGGTGACTCCATTTATCAGCCAGAGTAAACAAGAATGGAAAAAAAGAGAGCAGAAAGCAAGTACCTTTCTTAATACACATTTTTCTGCCCGTAAATTATTGGTCACATGACCACACTTTAGCTGCAAGAGAAGCTGAGAAATTTAATCTTCAGGTGGTTCGCCATATGCCTAGAAAAAACTAAAATGTAATTGAAAAAGTATTCTACTAATAAAACAAAAGGGGGGGGGAAAGGATATTCAAGGACTAGTCATCTATACTGCAATGTATATTCTAGAGGAAAAAGAAAGAAAAGGAAAATATAGTTTGGGCTTTATAAAATATAAACAATTAATAGGAATATGTCTGCATAGTTATGTTTCATTTTTGCAAGGTTGACACTTAAAACAACCTGAGGATTAACAACTTAGAATGATAGATGTTAGCTAGCTTCAACATTGCAATTTGTAGTCAGCTCTGTGACAATTGCCTCATTCACATGTCTTGTGGTTGGCCGGTTACTGGGGGAGGTAAGACTATGTGGCCATGTGTTAGTAGGTAAGCCTGAACTTGTTATATGTGTAATGGTCACAGAGTTACCAAGAGTTGTAAAATATGGCAAGACACAGAACATGACTTTTCAAGACTTATTTGCATTACATGTAATTGGTCAAACCTAGTCACATGGTCAAGTCTAAATTCAAGGAATAAAAAAATAGAAACCATTTCTTAACAGCAGAGGCTATGAAGACACATCACAAACAGGCATGCATATAGGAAGAATTTCTCACCATTTTTATAAACAGTCCACCATGAATGTTAGACTTATAATATGCAAAAAAGTATCAACACATTCTGCAAAGCTTTATAGAAAAAGGCATATTCTGTAATGGTTTGAAAATTTTTGTGAATGAAGATTTTTTCCCAATTTGTGGGTTTTCTTTTCACTCTGCTGGAAACCTCTTTGGACCTGCAGAAACTCTTTAATAAGATGTGGTCCCAGTTATTGATTCTGGGAAGTATTTCCCGTGTACTTTGGTTCTTGTTCATGAATTCTCTTCCTACCCCTATATCTTTGAGGTTTTTACCTACTTTGTCTTCCAGTAGTT
>PVJX010007326.1:0-71780 GCA_004027295.1 Dolichotis patagonum | reverse complement strand
CTAGACAGAAGTCCTTTGTCTGAGGGACAATCCATTAAGATTTTTTCCCAATTTGTGGGTTTTCTTTTCACTCTGCTGGAAATCTCTTTTGACATGCAGAAACTCTTTAATAAGATATGGTCCCAGTTATTGATTCTGGGAAGTATTTCCCATGCAGTTTGATTCTTGTTCATGAATTCTCTACCTACCCCTATATCTTTGAGGTTTTTACCTACTTTGTCTTCCAACAGATTTAGTGTTTCTGTTTTAAGATTTAGATCTTTGATCCATTTAGATTTTAGTTTAGTACATGGTGATAGGCATGGATCTGGTTTTAGTCTTCTGCATATGGATAGCCGATTTTTCCAGCACCATTTGTTGAAGAGACTGTCATTCTTCCAGGGAGCATGTTTGGCCCCTTTATCAAAGATAAGGTGGTTGAGTGAGTTTGTGGTTGTGGTTATATCTTCCAATCTATTCCATTGATCTTCAGGTCTGTTTTTATTCCAGTACCATGTTGATTTTATTACTGTAGCTTTGTAGTATAATTTCAAGTCAGGGATTGTGATGCCTCCTGCCTTGCCTTTGCTGCTTAGAATTGCCTTTGCTATTCTAAGTCTCTTCTGGTTCCAGATGAATTTTAGGAGTGATTTCTCTAGATCTGTGAGGTATGTTAGTGTTATTTTGATTGGGATTGCATTGAATCTGTGTAGTAATTTTGGGAGAATGGCCATTTTCACAATGTTTGTTCTTCCTATCCATGAACAGGGGATGTCTTTCCATTTTCTGAGGTCCTCTTCGATTTCCTTTTTCAGGGTATTATAATTTGCCTTGTATAGCTCTTGTACTTCTTTCATGAGATTAATTCCTAAGTATTTCATTTTTTTGGATGCTAGTGTGAAGGGTGAGGCTTCTCTTATCTCTCTTTTAGTATTTTTGTTGTTAGTGTATTGGAATGCTATTGATTTTTGAGTATTGACTTTGTATCAAGCTACATTGCTGAATTTATTTATTATATCTAGGAGTTTTTCAATGGAATCTTGGGGGTCTTCTATGTAAAGTATCATGTCATTTTTTGAGGCAGAATCTCGCTATATAGTTCAGTCTGACCTTGAACTCACTGTGTACCCCATGCTGTCCTGAAACAATTCTCCTGCCTCAGGCTCCTACACATTAGGATCATAGGCATGCACCACCATGCCTGGCTACAGTTACTAATTCTATATAAATATCATATATTTCTCCTCAGATGACATATCTTTTTAATTTATCACTATGTCTTTTGTTATTATGTAGCTTTGAAAACATTATAGTTTCTAGTTTTTTGGTTTTTTTTTTAATCGGTACCGGGGATCAAACTCAAAACTGCACGCTTGCAAGGCAGTCACTTATGCTGCTGAGCTAAATCCCCAGCCCATAGTTTCTAGTTTTTGAGAGATATCTATTCCATTTTTCTTAAAGACTGGGACAGGGAGAAATTGCTTGAAGCTTGGATGTCCAACCCAGAGAACTGCTGCCAACGATCAGGTGTTCAAATGCCAACTCCACCACCAAGTGGATATAATGCCTGGGACACACTCCCTTCTCCAAGAACTCCAAGGACTACACGCTCTTCTGTCACCTCTCCAGATGAAATCAGTTTATCTCCTGGGGATTTAGATACCAGTTTGGTATGGTTTAGTATTTGATGTATTCCACATAGCTTCGTTTTTAGTCTTTTAGATTTTAAAATGTTTAATATTAGATGGAGTGCCTGGTTGTGTTCTTGTAGTTGAATCTATCTTTCTTTAAAGATTAACTTAGTTTCCTGTTCTAATAGGTCCTTATTATTGCAGACTATTTTTGTATTCTTTGAACTAAATTAAAAAATAAGAAACTCTCTTTTGTCATTTTAAAATGATGGTTTGGGAAAACCATCTATTTACTATATTTTTACTTAAAAGCGTCAGTATGTTTAAAAACATTAAAATACTAAAAATTAAGTTTGTGATATACACTTTTAAGCTGAAAATACAAAAACTTTTTAATAGTTTCTTAAAAGCTATTGATTTTTAAAGATCTACAATATAATGGTGATCATATATTTGTTCAGTAAAATTTCCGTAGTTTGTTTTCCAGATGCCTTTCCATAATAAATATTTCCTCTTTAGGGAAATGTGGATTTTAAATTGGCATGCCATTAGTATACTTGTAGAAAATTTTGCTGTTTCTTGAAATGGTTCAGACACTCAACAGCTGTGATAAATACAAAAGTAGTCCTTGTTTTAGGCCATTTTGCAAAGCAGTCCTACTTCAACTCACAAGTGTTACTTGAGTTCGCTTCTAGAAAGGCATTCTTGAGAGATACATTTTATATCACAGTTTCTTTCTGGGAAAGCCTCAAATTGCCACTGTTGATATACTCAGTTACTATGTTAAAAACACAGTTATCCTGATTTTATAGATTTCCCAGGATAAGTGTAGGATGAAGGACACTATGCCGAAGTGATTATTTTGCAGCATGGAAATTTTTTTTCCATGATAGAGCATAGAATTTGATCTTGATTTGAATAGATTGTATAGATTTGTTTTTTATACTTCCCTAATGAAAATATGCTGATTAATATATAAATTTGGAATCCAGGAGTTTTACTTTTGTAATAAAACATTTAAAGCCCACAATAGTTTAAAAAAAAAAAAAGAAGAAGAAGAAAAAGAATAAACACAATAACACAGAATTTCAAAACAAAATAACCCACAATAGTTTATAATTAGGTAGTCATCATATTTGTTACTTAAAGAAAAATAATTGCCCCTATAATTTTGAAACACTTTTAAAATTTTTATTTACTAATATTTTTGCTATTAAACCAGTGAACAAAATGAATGTCTTGTCATCTTCAAAGTATGACTCTGTTTTAAGTCATTTTTCTTTATCTCCAGTGTGACATTTGTATGTGCAGTATTTCTGTATTTGAGGATCCGGTGGACATGCCCTGTGGACATGACTTTTGTAGAGGATGTTGGGAGTCGTGAGTATATGAGCAGCTTAGTCTCTCTTACTGCATGATAGAACTCTAATTTGTAGTAAAGTTGTTTGCATTCAATATTTAATGATGTGGATAATTTATACTGATTTAAGAGTTAGCACTGCAATGCACTGCACTTTACTACTAAAGATGAATATTTTTTCTTCTTCCCAGCTATTTTATTTAATGTAGTTTAACTTCATATAAGGTACTTGTGGAAACACAGCAGGTACATATGATTTTTCTTGGTATTTTAATTTATATAACATCTAATGTAAATTGTAATCCTATACCTAAATTTCAAGAATCAGTTGCTGTCTTTTGTTCAACGAATTTTAAGCATGTTTTTGTGCTTTTATCTGAATTGTGTGTGACAAGCAAATATCCGTGAAAATCTGTAAAAATGGATATTTAAAATTTCTAGTCAATACAAAGTTAAATGTTTCTACTAGGTATGGTTGGATATGTGTTCCAAATGCAAATTTTATTTTGCTTCTCATGTTTACCTCTATTTTCTTTTTTATTATCTTGCCAAGAATTACAGTTTCTCATTAACTTGGCATCTTTGAGACAAGATTGTAAAACATAAAGATTAAGTATAATGAGCAGTCTGAAATCTTATCATCTCTATAAACACACAAAGCTGTTTGATGACTTAATCAAAGTATGTCATTGGTGTTTAAGGAAATCTTTTACAAAGCAGTGTCCGATTATATTTTCATGGTTTTCAAGTATAGGTAGCTGAGGAGCATTGGGTAAGAATGTGAAAGAACCTGAGCAAATTTTTTTGTTTTTGTTTTTAAGAACACTGTTGGGGATACAGTTGACATACATCAAACCATACATTTAAAATAAATAATATGATAACTTTAACATGTGTGCACATAGGAAACCAACACCATAGTCAAGATAATAAATATTCATCACCCTCAAGTTTTATTTCCTCTTGAATCCTTTCTGTTTATTCACTGCCTTCCTAACCTCCCACACTCATTCCCTGACCCCCAAATCTGGTACATCATAGACTGAACTTTACTCTGAGTCTGTTCGGTAGAATTAGATCAGTGGGGATGATGCAAGTAAACTGATTGGCAAAGATCAAATATTACAATTAAAAGCAATCCTTGGCCCAGTTGTAGAAGCAGAAAAATTTCCCATTGCACAGTGCTTCATTTAGCTTAAAATGATTGACTTTATTGTATTAGAAAGTGTTACCTGGGTTTTCCCAAATTTGCAGAAGTTGGCCTTAGTTTGTAGACATTGCCCTTAGTTTGTATGTGAAAACTGAACTCATCCTGGAATTACTTAAATTTTTTTAACTTCTTTGACCTTCCTCACTTGACTCAGATCATAGGAACCATATTCCCCACCCATCACAATTTTGCTGTGAGATGTGTGTGGTAAGATTTAAATTTGATTTAAATTTAATATTTTTTCTTGATATCTTAACAGCCTGCCTAGTATTCTCTACCTTTCCCCTGCCAGTTCTTATCAATTCAAACAACTGTAAAGCAGGTTCCATATTGAGCAATTCATATTTTATAAAATCATTTTTAAATTACTTATAGTCATTACACAGTCATATATAAAGAAACTCCTGTCTAAAAATGAGGAAGAATTTTTAAAGGCCTTCAGATAGTTGAAAACATCTCTTTCACTTCCCAACTCTTCTATTTTAGAAGTCTAGTGAGATGCTTTGAAGCATTTATACTAAGGGCTTAAATAAAAGAAAAGTATTATTTATTTTCTGCCCAGACTAGACTATTCTTCTAATATTAAGGATAAGGGACCGGGGGTTTAGCTCAGTGGCTTAAGTGCCTGCTTGGCAAATGCGAGGTCATGAGTTCGATCCCCAGCGCCCAAAAAAAAAAAAAAAAAAAAAAAATTAAGGATAAGAACTCAGGTTCTGGATACATTAGAATTCTGGATTATGTTGATTTAGTAAGTAGTAATCTATGTGACTTTCAGTTTCCTGATTTTTAAAATGGTAATAATAATTAATACTTCATAGGAATATTTACTGGGTACTCTGAATATTTTATCATCGTCCTAAACATTGTCATAAGCAGAGACCCTATCTATGATATCATCTGTGAGATTTGTCTACAAGATTAAAATATAGGTAAAACTTGCCCCAGGTTTACTTCTTTCATTGACATTCATCAGCTCTATCTTCTACTTATAAATTTAGTGGAAAATTGTATCATGAGTGAATAGCACAGCTCACAAGGAACAGATCCTATCTTCAATGAGGCCATTTCAGTTTGCTCATTTAAATCCCTAGGAATAAAGTCTGCTCTGTGTATTGAGAAGACATAAAATTTAAAACATCATTTAGTAACCACTGTGTTTCCCTACAAATAAGACTTTCCTGGAAAATAATCAGACTAGAGATCAAAGTGCCAACCCCAATCAGCCTGTCCTTGCCTTACCTACCTGATGGAGAAGCCACTGAGCAAGAGAACAGTAATGGTAGACAGGCAAAAACAGGCTGAGTGGGGCTGGCATTTTTGACCTCTAGTTTTCAGGGCTGGTTATTTTTCAACTAGGTCTTACTTTCAGAGTGAGAGTGTATTTAAGAAACTCTGCATGTTGACAGGGACCAGAAATACTAAACTGTATGCATCCAGCTTTCCAGGAAACCCATTTATAGCTAAAAGGAACAAATTCTTATGTTATGAAAAAGGAAAGTCTTCAAGTAACTAGCCTCTAACTTTTAGTCATAAGACCTTACAATCTTAAAAATTATTGAGGACTCCAAGGAGCTTTTTCATGCTGTTATATACTGTAGCAACAAGCTAATAACCAGCTAAAGAATTTTCTTGGAGACAGCCATCATATTTGGGCATACATCAGCCATTTATTCTGCATAACACCTCCCCCCTCCCCACTTTTTAAACATTACCCAAAGGATATGTACTGAGAGGTTCAGATTTTAATAAAAGTAATAATTCTTATTATTATGACTAATAATTCTTACTATGAAGAATGACATCCTTAAATGAAGCTGTTTTTTTTTAACTGCAAGTGGGACCTAGTGAAAAATACAAAGGTCATTACTAGTAGTTTTTGTGCCATTGCTATGATTTGTAGTAAGGCACCAGTAGTTTTAACCAAAATATACAGAAGTGTTAGTAGCATTACGAAAATTGTTTTGACCTCATAAATCTCCTGAAAGGTGGTAGGTACCCCCAAAACTCCACAGCTCATATTTTGAGAACTGCTGTTCTATCAGCATTTCCTGAATGCTTCATGTGTCCTAACATCCAGAGTAATGCAAGTGATTTTTAACTGGGAACTGAGATATTGAACTCCCTTCTGTTGGGATATTTCAGAGTTTTGTGGAGACAGTGTGGTTTTTAACTGAAGAAATTAGAATATACAGTTACCTTAGTGCTCATCGTTAGTTGGTTCCAGGTGACACAACAAGTACCAAACGAATTGTTTTGTCTAGACCAGGGTAGTGAGCCCCAAGGCAATCAGCACCCAGAAGTTCTAGATTGCCAATTGAGTACCACACAAACAATGAGGACTGTAACAAAGTGTTTGCAAAATTTGATGAGTTTTAAAGCAATTGAATACTTGCTTACTTTTCTCATTGCCCTGACAAACTACACCCAAAGTTAAAGGAGAAAAGGTTTATTGGGCCCACAGTTTATTTGGATTCAGTTCGTACTTGGCTGGCTCCAAGGCAGTGTGGCATGGCAGAGGGGCTTCACAGAGGAGAAACAGTTCACAGCAGGCAGAAGGTAGCAAGCAGCAGTGAGTAACAAGCAATGACCCTTTCTGTCCCTTATATCTTATCCAGGCTACTCACCCTTAGGGCAGGTAGCACTCACACCTTTAATCCTAGCATGACATCGTTGATCCCAGCATCTCACTCCCTAGATCCAGCCACCTCTGAAAAGCCCCACCTATGACTGCATGAGGCTTTGGTGGGAAATCTAGATACAAGCCTTAACAAGTACTAAGGCATTGCTATAGTTAGGATGTCAGGTATGTTTAGATCACCGAGAGATATCGTATGGAATAGAAAGGAGGAGAATTTTGTGGTAAAAAGCTGGGGAGAAAACTAAGAGATTAGGAGCAAAAAGGCACTAGTGTAAAAATGCACAAGGAACTATCACAGGTAAAAAAAAAAAAAATACAAAATATAAAGTCCTGAAGCTAAGGGGAAGAGAGAGTTTGAGCTGTATCTCATGCTTGAGAAGTCACAAAAGGTAAAGACTGAGAAGTCTTGAGTGAAGTGGCCTAATAGTCGTCATGGCCCCTTCAGAGGCAACTGTTCAGTGAAGAGGTGACAAAAGACAGTGCTGGAGGTTGAAGGGATGACAGATCAACAGCTATTATGTCAAGTGACTTATATAAAAGGAAAAGCAGAATCAATTGTTTGGTTTAGAAAGGTTTTCAAGTTGGGGAAACTTTAGTTTTTTTGTTGCGCCCAAAGTAAGAGCCATTAGCGAGGGAGAAGGCAAGGAAATCTTAAAGGATAGTGTAGGTTCCAGCTGGAGAGATGAAAGAAGAAGCCCTTTTTGCTGAAATTGGTGAAAAAGAAATCAAAGACAGTTGAAGATGTTGCCAGGTTTGGGATGTGGTAGGGAGAACTTTAAGAGAGGCTACCTGATGGGAACTGTTTCCTATGAAGTGCCAAGCAAAGGTGCAGCTGCAGAAGGAGATAGAGATAAGGGGTCAGGTCCAGTGAGGTCTCAGGCTGCTTTTCTTTCTTCAAAGTGCATGGAGGTAAGAACCTGAGAGAACCAGAGGAAAGGAAATTGTAATCAGCTAAATAATCAACATTTGATAGCTAGAGTTGGAATTCAATTCACCTGTTTTCCATTTATTTTCTCTAGGTTTAGGTGAAATCCAATATAAGACTTCAAAAGCTTGTTTCTTGCTTTTCCACAGGCAGAATTAAATAATAAAAATAATAAACCTTGCTAAGATTTATAAACTTTTATTCAAAATCAAGCACCATGCAGATTTTTTACATATATAATCTGTGTGTGATTCCCATACACCTTGAGAAATGGGTATGATTATCCCATTTTACATTTGGTGAAAGGAAGACTCAGAATAGTTTAATAATAAGACTGTTAAGCTTAAGACCTAGAATTTTCTAATTCAAAATACTGTGTGTGTGGTGTTTGTTTGTTGGGGTTCTGTTTGTTTTTCATTCTGCCAGACCACACCCTTGGCTTTTGCACTGAGCGGCATCCCCAGCTCTCCCGCGCTCCCTCATAGGACAGGATCTTGCTGAGTCTCTAAGTTGCCCAGGCTGGGCTTCAACTTTCAGTCCTTGTGCCCCAGCTTCCCAGGAAGCTAAGATTACTGATGTAGACCCCCAAAACCAGCTAGAAAATCTTGTTCTTAATGACTTACTTTGCCTTGGGTTAGATTCCTGCCACTTTATGTCTTTTCCTTACTACCTCAATGGTCTACCTAGAATATGTCATACAACTCATAATATACATCAAAATGAAATATAAAGAAAAGCTTTGTGCTATAGCCCTTATTTATTTAAATGTATAGAGTATTACAAATTGAATACAACCTTCTGAGCCACTCATTTTGGAGTATTTAATGTTAAATAAAATTATAGCATTGTTTCAAACTTGAAAGATGAAGCAAATGTAAAAATATAAAATGGACTAACACATGTGTATATATATTCATATGTGTATGTACATAAATAAATACATCTGTACAGAGAAAATGAATGGGGGACGGAGATTTAGCTCAGTGGCACAAGTGCCTGCCTGGCAAACACAGGGTCATGAGTTCAATGCCCAGGTACCACCACCAAAAAAAAGAAAGAAGAGGGATGCAGATGGAAAACATAGAAAATGAATGGCTGAGCAGGTGCTATTATCATTAATATCCCATAATTTACTGACTGTGTGTGTGCATGTGTGGGGATTAAACCCAAGGCCTGGTGTATGCTAAGCACACAACTCCACCACTCCAATATCTGTTGGTATTCTTTTAATTGAACTCTAATGGAAAATTGAGATTTTTAAAAATGGTTAGGATGGACAAATAACTTATACTCATCCCTTTTTTTCTATCGATTGATAATTTCAATAGATTTTTAAATCTGAAAATTCAAGAAGGTGAAGCTCATAACATTTTCTGCCCTGCATATGAGTGCTTTCAACTTGTGCCTGTGGATATCATAGAAAGTGTGGTTTCTAAGGAGATGGACAAACGATACCTACAGTTTGATATTAAGGTATGCATCCACAACCTATCTGGTAGCCATAATTTTAATTTTACTGAACCTATATAACAGATGTTTTTATTTTTGAAAATATAAAATGGTGGTGTAATAGTTTCACCGTTGCTTGTGGAAAAGTACCTAATACTTGCAATTTAAATGAGAAGGTTTTCTGAGCTCACAGTTGCAGAGGTCTCAGTCCTTGGTGGGCTGACTCCAGGGTAAGAATGGCATGGTGCAAGAGTATGATGGAGCAAGGCTACTCACTGCCTAGTGACCAAGAAGGAGCAGTCAGGAAAGAAGGCCAGAGATTAGATGTTGTCCCCAACATCATACCACCGACACCCACCTGGCATACCCACAACTAGGTATCTCTCAAACCAGGCAAGTTGGCAGCCAATAATCACAAGCCAGGTGTATTGGTGCATACTTATAATCCCAGCACTTGGGAGGCTGAGACAGGAGGATTATCTTGAGTTCAAAGCCAGTCTGGGCTACACTGAATTCACTGCCAACCTGAACTACATAACAAGACCCTGTCTGAAAAAGAAAGAAAAAGATTAACCATCACTAATAGTTTGTGATGGTTTCTTTTGTTTCTCAGGAAAAATTGCATTAAGGAATGGTGACATTAAAGTCTTAAACTAAGGCATTAATTTATCATAAAATAGAAATAAAAGGCTGTATTGCAGTTTCTCCCAAAAAGTAGTTACCACTCAAAACTTTGTGCTAATTTACCTGTCGCATTTTATAGCTAATTGACCACAATAATATTCAAACCATGCAGTACTTAAAGGTTTCCAAAATATTTTATACATCAACTCAGGCCTGGTGGTACATGCCTGTGCCCCAGCATTCAGGAGGCTGAGGCAGGAAAGTAGCCATGAATTCAAGGCCAGCGTGGGCTGTGTAGTTAGTTCAGGGCCAACCTGAACTACATAATAAGACACTGTCTCAAAAAAAAAATTTTTTTTCAAGACAAAAATATTTTATACTCCAAAAATAAACATATAGAAATTAAAATTTTAAATTGGAAATACTATTTTTTAGTCTAAGTAATAGTGTTATATAACAAGTTATGTTGTATTTCATTTTTTGTACTTTATTTTCATTGAGTTTTTTAAAAGCATATGTAAGTTACTGTCTTTTGTGTATTATAACAGTTACATTGTAATTGCTTTATGTAGATTTTTCTTATTCTGAACTGTCCTATATATGTTTAAAAAAAGAAGTCCTGCTTTAATATAGAAAACATCATCATAATATTAATTTTTATGCTATTTAGGAATTTGCTAGTTGATATAACTAATAATTACATACACGATTCTGATGGTAAATATTCTACTTATAATCATATTTCATCAGAAAAGTAGCATGTTGTATGAAAAAACATGGTTAAGTTACATATTTCCTGTGTAAGAAAAATTACATTTTTTATATTATCATTACTTACCTGATTTTTAAAGAATATGTAGTTTAAAGAATTGTTTAATATTTAATTGCTAAAATAATTCCCACTTCCAAGTTTTTAGAATAACATTTTAAGTAATATTTGAGACTGACAACACTTTCTACTTTATTTTTGTTTTGTTTTGTTTTGTTTTGCTTTTAATTTGGGGGAGTGCCCTCTGTATTATAATTTACAGTTAAATAGTTTCTTTTTTGTTGTTGTTATTACTATTCACACAGGCCTTTGTTGAAAATAATCCTGCCATTAAATGGTGTCCTACTGCAGGCTGTGAAAGAGCAGTCAGACTAACAAAACAAGGGTCAAGTTCCTCTGGATCTGACAGCCTCAGTTTTCCTCTGCTGAGCGCTCCTGCTGTGGACTGTGGGAAAGGGCATCTGTTCTGCTGGTTAGTATAAGACCACCGGTGGGAACCGGCCCCATCACCTCCCTCACAGTCTTTAAAGAGATTCTGTACCTTAGATGAGGTCTTTAAATTTTAAAATACTTGATACACTCTTATTAATTTTAAAAATGTAGGGCTGGGGATATAGCTTAATGGTACAGCACCTGCCTGACAAGCACAAGGTCATGAGTTTGATTTTTGGTACCACCCCCCAAAAAAAGATATTTTAATTTTTAAAATGTATAATAAATAGTTCAATTTGTCATATGCTTGAGGTGAATCAGAGACTGTTCCTAGTGTTTTTTTGAATATTGAAATCTTCCATCAGTGTCTTAAGTGGAATGCTGTTGTTATGTCCATTTTAGAAATTAACAAATTTGGGTACACAGACATCCAGATTTACCCAGCTAGCAGCGGCACAAATGGGATTCGAACTTAAGTGTGTTTGATTCCAAACCGTATGCACCAAAAGTATAATAACCAAATTACTTACCATAGATTAAAAAATGTTTAGAGTTTAACTGTTTTTCTTGA
The DNA here is from genome assembly GCA_004027295.1 of Dolichotis patagonum. Classification (NCBI taxonomy): domain Eukaryota; kingdom Metazoa; phylum Chordata; class Mammalia; order Rodentia; family Caviidae; genus Dolichotis; species Dolichotis patagonum. Next base: position 60,192 of record PVJX010007326.1, on the reverse strand, counting down.
ACTTTTAGCAGTGATTGTTAACCAGAGGTGCCAGAATTACAAAGGAATCTTTTCCAGATTTTTATCCTGGGCCCCAAAAAGTGAGATTCTGCTTTAGTAGGTTTGTTTTTAAGTAGATACTTTTTCACAAATCCTCTCTCACGTAATTCTAATACACATTTTTATTTAGAAACTAGTGACTACATGCTGTTTGATATCTTGTATTTTAATTGCTGTTGGTTGATAAGTATTGGATAAGGATGAACTGGTAATAAATGAGTAATGAAAAGGATATCTAATTCCGTGTTCTCATATGTCAGCCATCAGCATTTCTGTTTTACTTAATAAAATGGTCAGAAAAGAATTGTATTTATTCTGCCTTTTGCTTATTTTTAGAATTATCATTTATACATGGATACAATTTAGATAAATATAAAACTATACTCTTTTATGCTTACCAGAAACCAAAATCTAACCATAGTACTACTAGATAGTAAAACTATTTTGTTGTGGAACTATCCCTACCAGCACAGGTCGGTTTCTTCCTTCTTTTTCATTTTATTGTCAGTATATATTTAGGATACGTAATAATTAGATTAATCTTGTGGAACTTTTACATATACGTATTGTATCTGGATTATTTTTAATTCCCTTTTCCCCCTTCCCTGCCCTCTACCCTTCTCCCAGGACCTCCTTTCATCTCCACAAAGTCTACCTCCCAATTTCCTGCCATCTCTCTTTTAATTTGCTCTTTATATTACTTATCGTTTGGTTTCTCAAATAGGAGAAACCATATGATACTTATTTTGTGTCTATTTCACTTAGCATTATGGTCTTAAGAGCCATCCATTTTCCTGCAAATGACTCAAATTTATTCTTTTTTACAACTGTTACATAATACGTTTTTCTTTTCCATTGATCTGTTGAGTTCTACTTCCATAATTTAGCTATTGTGAATTATGTTGCTATAAACATTAGTATGTGCTTATCACTGTGATATGATGACTTTCACTCTTTTAGAAAGATATCCACAAGGGTTCTTTCTTCTCCATAACCTTTCCAGCATTTGTTGATTTTTGAGTTCTTGATGATAGTCATTCTGACTTGAGTTAGATGGAATCTCAGTGTTGTTTTGATTTCCATTTCTCTAATGGCCAAAGGCACTGAAACTCTTTTCATGTACTAATTGACCATTTATACTTATTTTTTTTAAGAACTGTCTATTCATTTCAGTTGCCCATTTTTTAATTTGGTCTTTTGTTTTTGGCATCTTTTTTTTTGAATTATTTACAAATTCTAGGTATTAGTCCTCTTTCTGAGGAGTAGCTGGAAAAAAAAAAGTTTTCCCATTCTGTAGTTTCTCTTCACTTTCTTGGATGTTTCTTGTTCTGCATAGAAGCTTTTTAATTTGATATATCCTATTTGTTGATTTTTGGTATTACTTTGTGTGCAGTTGAAGTACAGTGTGTTTATTTCTGCATCTTCAGTTTTACTCTGTTGGTCAACACGTCAATTTTGGAGCCAGTACCATGATGTTTTTATTACTGCAGCTTTGCAGTATACTTTGGAATCCAGGATTGTAATGCCTCCTGCTTTGCTCTTTTTGTTGAACATTGCTTTCACTATTCTGGGTCTTTTCTGGTTCTATATATTTTAGGATTGTTTTTTCAAGTTCTGTGGAGTGTGTGGTTGGTATTTTTATTGGAATTGCTTTAAATCTATATATCATTTTTGTAATACAGTAAGTCCCTGATTTATAAACCAGTTCTGTTCTGGGAGAATGTTCATGAATCAAGTTTGTTTGTAAGTTTGACTTGTTCATAAATCTGACAAAGTGAGTCTTACCCTGGACACACACATATAATGCGTATTGCTTTGCACTTCTTAGTAGTTCCCTCCACATCACTGCTGCTTTTCTTCTGCTTCTGGACATCCTGGGCTCTGATTGAGGACTGTCCTGCTGTGTGACTATCACACTGTACAGTAAGCACACAGCAGCACAACTGTGGCACTGCTTCCCCACAAACTACTTCCATGATTTGTTTGCAATTACGAATGTTCATAACACGAAGTCCATTCATATCTGTAAAAGTTCACGACTGGAATGTTTGTAAGTCAGGGACTTACTGTATGACCTTTTGACAATATTGATTTTACCTATTGAGGAACAAGGGTGTCTTTCTAATGTTCTTTTTAATCTCTTTACAGAGTACTATACTTTTCCTGCTTCTATGGTTTGGTTAATTCCTAGAATTTTTCATTTTGTTTTGTTTTTTAAAATTTAGTGGGGTTTTCCTAATTTCTTTCTCAGTGGGTTGAATGTTGGTTTACAGGAATCCTCTTGATTTTTGTGTTAATTTGTATCTTGACATTTTGCTAAGTTTATAGTTATGAGTCTGCTGTTGGAGGTTTTGGATATTGCATGTAAAGAATTACAGCATCTATAGTTAAGGATAGTTGGACTTCTTCCTTTCCTGCTTACTGCACAGTATATCCCTTTTATTTCTTTCTCTTGACTGATTGCTGTAGTTCAAGTTTTAAGTGTCACATTGATACCTTAGTTCATAAACACTTTTGTTTGTGAGCAGTTTGGTTCACAAAATCTTGGTTTTCTTTGTCAACTCTGCATGAAATGATGAACATAACCACAACCATCTTTCCTGCACAAACATGAATATGGCCATCTTTTCCAGAATCATGGAACAAATTAAGTTCTTAAACAGAGGTACCACTGTGTATTGAACAAAAGTGGTAAAATTGGACACTCTTGTCTTGTTCCTAATTTTAGGTTCTGCTGTTGACATTGGGTTTGTTATAAATGGCTTATATCAGTTCGAGGTAAGAAGCTTCTATATACCTACCTGTTTGCATTAGGGTTTTATCATGAATGGATGTTGAATTTTATCAAAGGATTTCTCTACATCTATACAAGTTATTATATGAATCTTATCCTTCTGTTTATGTGATGTGTTGAATTAATTGATTCATATATGTTGGACTATCCTTACATCCTGCAGTAAAGCCAACTTGGAAACAATGTATGATTTTTTTAATGACTTCTTGTGTTCTGTTTGAAAGTATCTTGTTGAAGATTTCTGCTTTTATGTTCATTAAAGAAATTGGGATATAGTTTTCTTTTTTGTTTTTGTTGAGTCTTTGTCTGATTTTGCAGGTCATGTTAGCTTCAAGAAATCACTTTGGCATTGGCATTTGGCATTCTTTCCCTTCAGTTTCATGGAGAAGTCTGAGTACTAGCTCTGAAGTTCTAATAAAGTAGAGCAGTGGTCCCATCAGTGATCCATTAGTTATAAGATTTTTATTACTGCCTCTATTTTATAGTTTTTTTATAGATCTGTTCTAGACTTTATACCTTCTTTGTTCAGTTTTATTAATTCATATATATCTGGGAGTTTATCCATTTCTAGAATCTCTAACTTATTAGACTATAAATTTTCAAAATAGTTTCTTATAATCCTCTGGATTTTGGCAGTGTCCATTGTGATTTTGTGTTTTACATTTCTAAGTGTATTGATACAAGTCTTTTCTTTCCTTCTTTTGGTAAATTTAGCTAAGGGTTTATCAGTCTTGTCCATTCTTTTTTTTTTTTTTTTTAAGGGGGTAAAATTAAACAGAACAAAACAGGACATAAGAAAGCATAAATTTCAAAGCTAGACAACCAGAGATCTTCATTATCTATCATATTGTCTTTTGCTTTCTTCCAAATGGTTGGTCATATCTTCGCCAGGGAGGGGAGTAGTTGCTTGGTTTCCCCTGGTGCCCCAGGTCCCAGCATGGCGCAGATCTCAGGAGACGCTGGTGTCTCCCTCTCTGGGCCTCCAAAGCCTGCCACACTCACAGCCGCTCACCAAGGAGGGGAGTACTTGCTTTTAAAATTTATCCTTCAGTAAGCTATTTCTTTCTGATGAATTGACCATTACATTTACAAAGTTCTGAAATGGCCAACAGACCACAGAAAGAATTCTCTTTAGGCTCCTGTTTGAAACCAGCATCTATAGCAATCTGCTGGCCTTGATTGAGGGCCATGTCCATTCTTTCAAAGAACCAGCTCTTTGATTTATTGAACCTTTGTAAATTTTTTTGTTTCAGTTTCATTAATTTCTGCTCTGATCTTTATAATTTCTTTCCTTCTACATCGTTTGGATTTGGATTGCTCTCGTTTTGCTAGGATTTTGAATTGCATCACTGTGTTATTTATTTGGGGATTGCTTAATTTTTTTTTAATGGGCATATTCACAGCTATAAAATTCCCTTTTAGAACTGCTTTCATGTGTCCCATAGACTTTGGTGTGTTGTGTTTCCATTATTATTTAATTCTAAGAAGTTTTTAATTTTTTTCCTGATTTTTTTTTTCTGTGACTCGAATGAAGAGTTTATTATTTAATCTCCATGTGTCTTCTGTGGTTTCCTTCGGTATTTTTAAGTTTCATTCCATTACGCTCCAATAGATTACAAAAGATCATTTTAATGCTTTTGGGGGAAAGAAAACTTCATTGAACTAATCATCTACTAACATACAATATTAAACTTGAAATCATAAGTCAGCAAACTACTGTCCATACCTTTTTTTGAAAATGAACTTTTATTGAAACACAACCACATCCTTTTGTGCCAGTTTCTTTATGTATTGTATCTTATTTGCGGCTGTAACAGCAAAATTGTGTAATTACAACAGAAACTAAATGGCTGGCAAAACTCAAAATACAGTAAAATCTTGGTTCCAAGTATAATTCATTCCAGAATTCCAGAAACGTGCTTGTACTCCAAAGCACTCATATGTCAAAGTGAATTTCCCCCCTAAGAAATAATGGAAACTCAGATGATTTACTCCATACCCCCCCCCAAAAAGTGACTGTGCTATTGTAATATAATACAAAAATAACATAGAAAATACAAAATATAGAGAAAAACAAATTAAGCTGCACTTCCTTTTGAAAACGTTTGTGGTTGATATAAGGGAGAAGAGAGAGGAGGTTTATTGTGTAGGACAGCTTAGTGTCACTAAGGGAATCACTACTTTCTATTGGCTCGATGGATCTTTTTCTTTTCAAGCAACTTTAACAATCCTCCCTTTGAAGATTTTGCAGAATTTCCAATTGCATTGTTGTTAAACAGGATTCATCACCCACACTGCTACAGCCTTATTCGGGTGGTGCTTTTCCACTAAATTTTGCACTACTTCCCACATTTTACACCGCCTCCTAATCTCATTTGCAGTGAAGGATTCCTCCACTTTTTTGTCCTCCTCTTCTACAGGTGAGATCTCCTCCATAATCTCCTGCTGCCTGGAGACAATCACCCAGAATCCCGCAGAGAGAGGGAGAAGGGGCCATTGGCTCAGCTGTGAGCATGTGATGTTTGCCATCATGTACTACTGTTATTGCAAGACATCACTCCCTCATCAAGTTAAAATTTATTAGAAATGTTACTTATCTTCTGTGGAACACTCACAGAACAAGTTACAATCCAAGATCTTACTGTAGTTACTTTATTTAGTCGTTTACCAAAAAACTTTTCTAACTCCTGTACTGTGTGCTTGGAAATAGCAATCAGTGAAACAAAACCATCTTTACTACTTTTTGTGATTAAATCAGACTAAGTAAGTAAAATAGCAGCATAATACTGAACAAAGGTTGCTATCTACATGCTCTAAGGTAATTTACTGAAATATTTACATTAGAAAATTTCTAGTATTTTATTAGTTTTATATTTATTATTATTCATGGTTGGTTACTAACTCTACCTTGTCCAAGCAGTAAAAATATGACTGGAACTGTGGGAAAAAATGGGACTTAATGAATGCTTATGAGCTATGTTGTTAGCATATAAATAGAGTTTAGATATATATTAATCTCCTTTAATATAAAGTAAGAATATTAGAGTAATAAAGGAATTTTTCTCTTGAGTCAATATGATGGTACTTGAGCAAATCAAATTCTAGTACCTTAAGGCACCTTTTCTGTGTATCATATACATGTAGAATTTTAGTAGTTTTATACCATTCTTGGGAAGATTTTCTTAAAATTATGACATAAATCTTTTTCTAAATTCTCTGTTCATATGGAGAATCCTGGTTGAGAAAGTTTTGAGTTTTAAAGGATTAGTTGTATATGCTAAAAGAAGAGAAACAAAAATTAATAAACTGTCCAGAAGATAAAATAAAAACAGCATTTGTGATCAGAGAAAAATAAAGTTTTGAAGAGAACAGAAAAATCTGTGATGACTATTGTCGTAAGCTCTGTTTCTGTGATTGTGCTTCAATTTTTACTACAGTTTAGCTTTTACTTTCTTGTACTCTTTCCCATGTTCTTTTTATAAACCAAGTAGTAGGGGCTGGGGATTTAGCTTAGCAGTATAAGTGCCTGCCTGGCAAGCACAAGGTCGTGAGTTCAATCCCCAGTACCAAATAACAATAGTAATGTACCAATAAAATCTGATTGAAACCTGAAAAAAATTTAAAAAATAAATAAATAAATAAATAAACCAAGTAGTAAGTTGACTGAAGATAAGTAAACGTACCAGGATAGGTCTTACTCTTTATGAAGGACAAACTCAGGTTTAAGTTCTTCAGTTTAATCTTGTTACTTTTTAGCGTTAATCTTCATTAAATTATTTGAGAGTCTGTAGGATTGGCACGTTGCCTTCTTCGTCTCTCTATAGTTTGATTTTCGTATGGATTTTGGGGTTTTGTTTTGTTTTGTTTTGTTTTTGTTTTTGTTTTTTGGTACCGAGGATTGAACTCACAACCTTACACTTGCCAGGCAGGTGCTTATGCCACTGAGCTAAACCGTAGCCCCTGGATTTCGGTTTTTGAGGCAGTCTCACTATGTAGTTCAAGTTGGCGTTGAGCTCACTAAGTAGCCAGGGCCTCCAACGTGTTGCAATACCCTTGCCTCAGCATCCCGAGTGCTCGGATTACAGGCATGCTCACTATGCCCAGCTAGACACTAATTTATAATCCGTGTTTTTGTATTCTTAGTTTGTTACTCTTGCTCATCTAGCATAAAAGCTTTTCCATGATCTGTAATTGTAAGTAGAAATGGTCACACGTTTCCTGCTGTCCTTATCTGTTGTTCAATGAGAAGCAAATCTCTTCCTGTAAAAGGAAACTCTGCAAGACGGATCTTTACAAAATACAGGCATGTATACATCTGGTTTTATTCCTTTCTTTGCCCAGAAAAGCTCAAATGATTTTCTAAATGTGATTACAGAAACCACAAAATGGCAGTAACTTTTTAAAAACTATATGTGACAAGGTCAGCTGAGCCAGAGACATCTGCATAGATACAATTGTTGAGAGAGAGGTGATGGTAGGTATTTCCATTCCCGGGACAGGATAGCCCCTTCTTTTGTAACTTGTTCACAACACAAAGCAAGTTTTGTGCCTTTTATAACTCTACCTTAGATGCTTTCTCCCCTTTTTCCTGACTTGGGCAAAATTATATTCAGTTGGTATTCAAAACTCAGGTGGACTCTGACTTGAACCAGTGACTTTCTCCCCTGTTTGTCTTTATATTGTAAGTGGAAATGCTACTATCTCATTTCTCTGCTGTTTGAATTAGTATAAAGTCTCTCTTAGACAAGCTTTTAAAAGACTTGTAAGATTGTCTCCAGGAACAATCATCATCTCCAATGTAAGCTGAAAGACTCTCGGAATTTCTCTTCAAAACCCTTAAACAGTTAAACATATGTTAAACTTATAATAGGAAGGCTTGAATCATAGTGATGCACAAGTAAAGGAACCACAGTGTCTGCTTTCTAGCATAATTGAGCTTCTAGTGAATCAGAGTAAAAGGTGTAGACTTGTTACATATTCACAAAAAGCTCTGAAAGTGAATATCTTTGCATTAAAATTATCGCCTCATTGTGTTTTTCTCCAGTACCTATGATAAGAATTTTGATAATGCCTACTCTCTTGTTAGGATCATGAATGTTTAGTAAAACAGGATTTTCATGCATTATATCTCTTCACATACTTTACAAAAACCCACACCAAGAAGAATTCTTTGGGCAAAATAGATGAAGTTACCCTTATTTGTAAACTTAATTGTTGCATGTCATCTTCTCTTTTAATGAGTCTCTTAGCTTAATAGCCCTACTTACAGAAAAAAAGATTTTTCTACATTGGCAGTATCTAGCTATTAAAAGTATCAACATTCCCTAGCTCTTCACAACCCAGAAATAAGATTTGGCAGAGTTCAATCATAAGACCTTGCTTAAATGTTATATATACTCTATAAGAGTAACATTCCTATAGAAATACTGCTTGAGAGTTCTGTTTATCAAATTCAGTACATCACAGATTGATAGTATTCTGGGAGACACAGAACCTGGTTTGAGACTTAACTCTGCCAGACATGGTTACAGGGCTTTGGGATAAACCAGCATCCTCTTGCAATGAAATAAAAAGCCTTCTTTCCAGATGCATTCACCAGCAGGAGTTCTAGAGTCAAACATTTAGCATTAGATCTTAGCTCATCACTTGCTGCTCTTACAGTCATTGACAGGTTACTGAACCTTTTTTTCTATGCTGTAACACAGGGTTAAGTAGTACCAATTTCAAAAAGGAATTGTAGGGCTGGGGATTTAGCTCAGCGGTTTAAGTGCCTGCCTGGCAAGCACAAGGTCCCAAGTTTGATCCCGGTACCAAAAACAAGACAACAACCACAAACAGTTAAAAAAAAGGAATTGCAGGGAACAAGTCAGAACTCACAGGTACTGAGAACTTTGCCTGGTAGACTAGAAAATGTTAGCTAAGGAGCATAATTATGCAAACAAGGATTTTCACTCACAATTGGTTGTTAATGAAGTTCCAAAATGACATTTGAATTGAAATTGCCAATCTCTTGATAGGAATTTCTTCCTTCAGTAGTAAAGCTTGAAGCTTTAGCAGGGTTTTTCTTTACCCTTTGGAGATTCTATATACATTATTCCTGGCAGCAGCTGTGCATATTGACACATTCTCAAGGGAACAGCCATTCTTTGAACTGTTCCTATTGGGTTCACCTCCAGTCACGGGACAGGGTCAAGGAATTTATATTAAACAAGCTCTTTCTTTCTTTCTTTATACTCTCTTACCAGAGCATGTTTCTTTTTTGAGTAGATTCACTTCATTGGTATCACCAGCCAAGATTCATTTGTCCTTGTGCCAAGATTTCCCTCCCTAAACATAATTACACTGACATTTTGAGGTCATTTCAACAACAAATACCACGTCCTTAAGAATGCTGGTCACCAGTCATTGATTAAACTTTCTTCAAGAATTTAGATTTCCAATGTCAGCAGGACTATATTTAAAATCCAGATTATCAGTCACATATTGTATCTGGTAGCAGTTATTACACTACTTTGGAGAAGTTGGAACTTATTTTCCCAGATGCCTTAGCATCCAAGGATATTTAGTAGTATTAAACAGATAGCAGCCTCTAGCTGTCTTTCTAGTTGTTGTCCTTGCTATCACTTCCTCTGTTTATAAGCATCTCCCTTTCATGCCCACTCTTCATATTGCATTTGAAACAAGTAGACACTGCCAAGCTGTTGTTAACAGTCTGAAGAGATCCTACTGCCTGGGCTAGCACCCATGTAACCAGTAAGTTCTGGAAAGGAAGAGCTGCACCACAACCTCAAAGCCAAGCATACTGAGGAGCAATTACGGCCTTTTGCTTTTTTAAAAATTAATTTTCTTGATACATTTTAGATACACATAATGGTAGCATTCATCATATGGAATTTGTGTCTGTACATGATATATCTTGATTCTTTTTTTTTTCCTTTCCCTTCCTTCCCTTCAACCCCTCTTTCCCTCCTTATTTGCAAACCATGTTTCCATTTTTCCTTCTATTCTTTTATTATTTTCCCTTCCTTTTCCCCTCCCCCTTCCCATTTAAACATTTTCCCTTTTGAACATTTTCTTTCTGCTTCATAATATCATACATATTGGTCCTCATTTACACTTTTCATTTTTCACATCAGAGAAGCCATACGATATTTACACGTGTGTCCAATTTATTTCACTTCAGAGGAAGGTCTCAAGGTGCATCTACTTAACTAGAAATATCTCAAATTTATCCTTCTTTATGGCAGAGTAATACTCTTATAGTTTTAAAACCTACATCTTCTTTATTTATAAGTTATTTGGCATTTGGGCTGTTTCTCAGATTTATCTATTAAAAACTACGTTGCTATAAACATGGGTGTACATATATCACTTAGTATGACTTTTTTTATTATTTTTTTGAGACAGGGTTTCACTATGCAGTTCAGGCTGACCATAAACTCACTTAGTAGCCCTAGATGGCCTCAAATTCATAATGATCCTCCTGCTCCCAAGTGCTGGGATTACAGACAGGCACCACTATGCCCAACAGTATGATGTTTTTAATTCTTTTGGGAAAATTCCCAGAAGGGGACTAGTTGGGTCAAATAGGACCTCTAGTTTTATGTTTTGAGGAATCTGCACACTGGTTTCCACACCCATTGCACCAGTCTTCACTCCCACCAACAGTGGAAAAGGGTTCATCTTTCCCCACAGCCCCATTTAATTTGTTATCAGTTGATTTCTTGATGATAATAGCCATTCTTTCTGGGGTGAGTTGGAATCTCAGTGTTGTTTTAATTTCCATTTCTCAGATGACCAGTACTGTTGAACCTTTTTACAGAGATTTATTTGCTGTTTGTACTTGACTTCATCTGAGAAGTGTTCACTTTAGATTCCCATTTTTGCTGGGGATTTAGCTCAGCAGCATAAGCGCCTGCCTTGCAAGTGCAAGATCGTGAGTTTGATCCCCAGTACAAAAGGAAAAAAAAGAAGACAGATTCCCATTTTTTAATTGGGTCTTTTAATTTGGTGGGGACCTCATGCTTTTGAGTTCTTAGTGTATTCTAAATAGTAGTCTTTTGTCTGAGGAACAGCTGGCAAAAAATTTTTCCCACACAGTGGGTTGTCTTTTTATTATTGGTGGTTTCTTTTGCTGTGCAAAATATTTTTAATAAGGTTAGATTCCTGTTGCTGATTCTTTGTGATATTTCCTGTGTAATCACATTTTTGTTCAAAAAACCTTTTCCTACACCTATATTTGGAAGAGTTGTACATATTCTAATGGCCAATTTAGTGTTTCTGTTTTAATATTGAGATCTTTGATCCATTTTGGTTTTAGTTCAATGCATGGGAGAGATATGGTCTAGGTTCAATTCTCAGCATATGGAAAGCCACTTTTTTCAGCACCATTTACTAAAGAAGCTATCTTTCTTCCAATGAAGAAACACCTGTTTGGCTCCTTTGTCAGAGATAAGGTGACTAAGTGTGTTTGGAGTTGTTTTTGCATCTTCTAGTCTGTTCCATTGATCCTCAGGTCTATTTCTTTGCCAGAACCATGTTGTTTTGCTTGTTTTTGTTTTCGTTTTTATCACAGTAGCTTTGTAGTAGTTTCAAGTCAGGAACTGTGATGCTCTCTGTCTTACTTTGTTGTCCAGAGTTGCCTTTGCTATTCTAGATTTTTCTGGTCCCAAATGAATCTTAGAATTGTTTTCTCTAATTCTGTGAGGTATGTTACTAGTATTTTGATTGAGATTGCATTAAATCTGTATAACAATTTTAGGAGTATGGGAATTATCATTATATTGATTCTTCCTACCCAAGAACAAAGGACATCTTTCCATTTTCTGATATCCTGTTCAATCTCCTTTTTCAGAATACTGTAGTTTTCAATGTAAAGGTCTTTTCCTTCCTTCCTTAGAGTGATTTCTAGGTATTTTATTTGTTTGTTTTGATTTTGGATGCTATTATGAAAGGTGTGGGTCCCCCCCCCATTCTGTCTCAGAGAATTTGTTATTTATGTACAGGAATGCGATTGATTTTTGAGTGTTAACTTTGTATTCAGCTATGCTACTGAATTTGCTTATTAAATCTAGAGGTCTTTTTTGGTGGAATTTTTTGAGTCATCTATGTAGAGTATCGTCATCTGCAAATAATAATTTAACATCCTCCTTTCCTATCCTTATTCCTTTTCCTTTTCTTGTCTGATTGCTCCAACTGAAGTTTCCATATTAAATTTGCATATTGAATATGAACTGATAGTTGATGGCCATATCTTGTTCCTAATTTAAGAGTGAAAACTTTCAGTTTTTGTCTGTTTAATATGATGTTGGCTGCTAGTTTGTCATAGATGCTTTTTATCAGATGGAGATAAAGACCATCTGGTTCAGTTTTCTGTAGGGTTTTTATCATGAATATATGCTGTACTTTGTCAAGCACATTTTCTGCATCTATTGAGATCCTGTGGTTTTTGTCCTTGGCTCTGTTCATATGGCGTACTACATTTATTGACTTGCATATGTCAAACCTTCCCTACATCTTTGGGATGAATCCTGCTTAGTTCTGGTGTATAAGCTTCTTGATGATTTGCTGCATTCTGTTGGGCATATATTATTGAGGATTTTTGCATGTATGTTCATTAGAGTGATTGCCCTGTAGCTCTCTTTTTTGATTGAATCCTTCTGTGGTTCTGGTATCAGGGCAATGCTAGCTTCCAGGAATGAGTTTCGGAACATTACTTACCTTTCGGTTTCATTAAGGAGCTTGAAGAGTTAGTGGCATTGGATCTACTCTAAATTTCTTGTAGAATTCAGCAGTTTAATTACATCTTCAATTTCATTGACTAATATTAGGTTATTTAGAATCTTTGTATCATCTTGATTCAGCTTTGGTAATTCATATGTATCTAGAAATCTACCCATTTCTTCTGTATTTTCAGTTTCATTAGAATACAGGTTCTTGAAGTAGGTGTTAATGATCTGGATTTCTAGATTCATTGTGATTTCACCATTTTCATTCTTAACTGCATGGATTTTCATTCCTAACTGCCTGGATTTTTCATTTCACTGCTTGGATTTGAGTCTTTGCTTCTTTTGATAAGGTTGGCTAAGGGTTTGTCCATTGTATTTAGTCTTCTGAAGAACCAACTCTCTGATTCATTGATTTTTGTATTGTTTTCTTGGTGCTGATTGCATTAATTTCTAACATTAGGTTATTTTGACCTCGTTCTATTTCTCTGATTTAGTGCTATAAATTTCCCTTATGGGACTGCTTGCATTGCATGCTATAAGTTCACATTATTATTATTATTATTATTACTATTTAATTGTAGAAACTGTCTAATTTCTTCTTTAATTTCATCATTGATTTTTTTTTGTCTAGTTATCTATTTGTGAGAGTGGGGTACTGAGGTCCCCCATTACAGTTTTATTAGTGCTTATTTGATTTTTCATGTCCATTCATACTTGTTTTACATAGTTGGGTGCACTGTATTTAGTACATATAGATATTTATGATTATTTTGTCCTTCTCTTGCATTGTTCTTTTGACAAGGATTTAATAACCTCCTTTGTCTCTCTTGATCAGTCTTGGCCTGAAATCCACTTTGTCTGCAAATAGAATGGCTACCCTTGCTTTTTTCTGGGTTCTTACTGCATGGAGTGTTGTTTCACATTCTTTGAGTTTCAGTCTATGAATATCCCTGTGTTAAATGTATTGTAAGCAGCATATTGTTAGATCTTGCTTCTTAATCTATTCTGCCAGTTTACTGCTTTTTGATTAGTAAATTGAGACAATTTACATTACTGGTTCATATATATATATATATATATATATATATATATATATATATATATATTATCCTTGTCATGTTATTTTCCCACCATGGGCTCCCTTTCTTTCTCCTCTGTTGTTTGTCTTGCCTGATAAATTCATTCTATTGGGATTCTTGGAATTATAATTTTCATTATCTCTTTCTAGAGTGTCCTTCAGAACATTTTTGGAGTGTTGGTTTGGTGGTCATGAATTTCTTCAGGTTTTCTTTGTCATTAAAGTATCTTATTTCTCTGTCAATTTTGAAAGATAGTTCTGTGGTATATATTAATTTGGGTTGGAGGTTATTTTCCTTTTTTTTTTTCTGGCTGGCCTTGAGCTCATTTGTAGTCCATGCTGGGCTTGAACTCAAAATGATCTTCTTGCCTCAGCCTCCAGAGTGCTGGGATTACAGGCATGCACCACCACCCGCGCCTGAGGTTATTTTCCTTTAGGGCTTGCAGTACTTCACTCCAAATTCTCCTTGACTTAAGGGTTTGTGTTGAGAAGTTTGCTTATGGCCTTTTGAATAGTGCTAGTTTTTTAGATTCATTTTGAAGGCTTTAGGCATTTTTCTACATGCTTCTATGTTTTTTTCTGTTAGAAAATGGTCTAAGAGGGCTGGGGGTTTAGCTCAGCAGCACAAGTGTGTTCTTGGCAAGTGCAAGGTCCTGACTTTGATCCCTGGTACAAAAAAAAAAAAAAAAAGAAAATTGTCTAAAAACAGAACCGCTGTACTACTATTTGTTCGGAGAGGTGGGGGATCAAATATGCTATTTAATCTCCAAGTCAAAATAAACCTTAAAAAATTTAATTACATTGTTCATTTATTTGTTTTAGATACTGCATATGTATTAGGGTATTTTGTATCTAAAGATTTTTTCCCAGCTTTATTGAAGTATAATTAACAGGTTTTTTTTACTGAGTTGTGAAAAATGTAAATTCTGCATTCCCACATGTACCTAAGCGCCATATGGAAACACTGTTCCTAGATCTAAAGCATATTTCTTAGTCTTCTGTGTGCCAGTACAGCGTACCAAATGAAATCATCACAGACATTCCTTACATTTTAGAAAGCAGAGTTGATTTTTATATGCACGTCAACAAAAATGATACATCCACTCTCATTTTTAAACAACCCAATATTTTTTGACTGTTAAGTTTCCAGCATGTTAGTAGGAGCTCTATGAAATCACTTATAAAAAATATTTGCCAAATACCAGTTAGGTGATAAATCAGGAAAAGAAGGATATTACCCCCCAAAGGGTAATATAATGGGTACTTTTTTTTTTTTTAACCATTTAACCATTTTTCAGTGTGTGGTTTAATAACACTAATTGTATTTATGGCTCATCAACCACCCTTTCCCATTCTAAGAAATTTTTATAATCCTAAAGACTATAACCCTTAATTAAGCAGTTTCCTCAGCCACTGATAACCCCATTCTACTTTGTGACTCTGTAAATTAGCCCTTTTTTTTTCTGTGATAGGAGGTGTCACTGTGTTGCCCAGACTATCCTTGAGCTACTAGACTCAAATGCTCTTCCTGCATCACCCTCAAGATTAACTATAGGCATGTACCACGGTGCCCAGTGTAGTAGAATTCTACAGTTTTTGACCTTTTTTGTCTGGCTTATTTCACCCAACATGTGGCATGATGGTTTAGAATGTTGGTCCATGTTGGGTTGTGGTTTAGAATATCACTCCTCGTGTGGCTGATTCCAGTGTGTGATTATATCACAAATTGTTTATTCTCTCGTCTGCTTACAGACACTTCAGTTGTTTCCATATTTTGCTGTTGTATGGTTCTTTAAACACTAATGTACAAGTTTGAGTGTTTGTTTTTGTTCTTTTAGATGTATATGTAACAGTCAAAGTGCTGAACTCCATGGTAGCTCTGTTTAACTTTATAAGGAACTATCAAACTCTTCTCCATAGCAGCTGGATTAGTACATTCTGTCAGCAATGCATAGGGGTTCTAATTTTTGCAAATCTATACCAACACTTGTTGTTTTGTAGTTTTATTATTAGTCTTCCAAATAAGTGTGAAGTAGAATGAGTACTTCCTAGCTTCCTAGAGTAAGACTCTACTTGAGTCAGTTGATATATCTAAACAAATGTAACTTTTGTAAATAACATTGTTTATAATGACAGTAATGATGATGATGTCATCTACAGCTTCAGTTTTTCTGTCCCCAAAATAATACTTTGTTATCTGGAATAATGACCTTTATACTATGCAGTAGAGCATCATATTGAATAAGATGAGCAATTTATAAAGACTATAAGTTCTTTTTGATATTTGACTTCTTATATAACCATAGAATATAGAGTTAATATAGAATTGAGTTATAAATGATAAATCAATGTTAATTATTTAAATCAGTGTTTGAGTGTTTGTTTCCAAATTCCAATAAAAAGAAAATTAGATTGCCCTAACAGTTACCTGGAAAATAGGATTTAAAAGTAACTGTAAGAATATGACTAAAAACATTGCTTCCCAAACTTTAAAATGCAGACCGGGTCACGTGGTAACTTTCATGAAATACATATTCTAATCTCTAGGTTTTATGGGCCCTGCTCTTCTACTTATGCAGCAAGCCCATAAGTAGTAACAGTGCTGCTTGCCGAAGAATATACCTTGAGTAACTAGAATTTAAAGAATTAGTTACAATAAAACCCAGCTGATAAAAATGTTTTACAGCTTAGTCACACAAAACTAGCATCACAAATAATTAGAAGAGTATTTCCCACCTATTGTTTTCACCTTGATATTATGAATATGTTTAAATTGCCATCTGTTTTCTTCCTTAGGGAGTGCCTTGGTGAAGCACACGAGCCATGTGACTGCCAAACATGGAAAAACTGGCTGCAAAAAATAACCGAAATGAAACCAGAAGAACGTAAGAGGAATTTTAGATAGCTGGGCTACATGTTTCCTAATAGCATTTAATAAAATATAGTTGTATTTCTTTTTTTTTTTTTTTTTGGTCTTGTTTGAGACAGAGTCTCACTCTGCAATTCAGGCTGGTCTTGAGCTCACTTTGTAACCCGGGATGGTCTCAATCTCACCACAATCCTCCTGCCTCAGCCTCCTGAGTCCTGGGATTACATGTAGTTCTATTTCTTATAATGTTTACTTAAGAACTAGTTTTCAAATTTGTAAATGTGTGAGGGCCCATGTTTAGCATTGCTCCTCTGACCAGCATCCCTTTGGACATCATAGACTTTTGTAAGGAGGAATCATTGAAAATTCCCATGTTTCCAATTAGACTTTCCTGCCTAATATAAACAGGGCAAATAAGGATCACCTTTACCCTTCACCCTTTGGCCCTTCTTTTTTAGCCTAGGTTGGGCCATCCAGCTATTCTGTGCCTCTGGGCTAGTATATGACCTATAGTGAAATGATCTCATTTCCAATAAAACTTCAATGAAGAATAAGACAAGTAAATTCTTCGCTATTAGGTGGTACTGTAAATTTACTTTTATAAATAGCCTATTTGTAACTGTTGTCACTGAGACTCCTGTAACTGTGCTGTTTTACTATCCTCACAGAAATGCTACTATCAGGTGATGTTACTGATCCCTCTACAGAGGAGGCCAATATTAGGTTGTATTGAGTAACATGAAATACATGCCCAGTGATGAAATGGGTTTGAGTTTCTCAGGACTGTTTTCCCCTCAGTACTTACAGTTGAACCCATGGCCTTTGCACTGAGCTACATCCCTAACCCTTTTTAAAAATTTGAGACAGGGTCTTGCTAAATTGTCCAGACTGGGCTCAAATTTGTGATCCTGCTATGTCAGCTTCCCAGAGTCCTGGAATTACAGACATGGGCCATTGTGCCTGGCAGGACTGCTTTTTAAATTGAACGCATTTAACAAATAACTATAATGCTTTGCAGTAATTTCCAGTTTCTTAAAGTATTTTAAAACAGCTCTTTTCTTTCAAATTAATGCAAATGAAAATTAATTTTCATTTTATTTAATATTTATTATATTGTTATATGCAAAAAGTACAAAAATAAGATGCCTTCAATGCTCTTGAAATTTATATTTTAGAGATGACATAGGTTTTAAATGTTGTATAAGAAAATCATTCCTCTAATAAATTGTGGGAGAGGGAAAAAACAAGGAGAAGGTAAGTTATCTCTGGGAGAGAATTATGAAACACTTCTTTCTTAGAGTTGATGCTTAAGCTGCAGCTTGAAAGCTGATCAGTGTTATTCACAATGACGAGATCAGGAAGGGCAAGGTATTGCCATGAAACAACACAGCATATTCAAGGACTGCAAGTCCGGTACAGCCAGTGCAGTGGTGCAGGAAGATACAGTGAGAGGATATGATTACTGAGTAAGATCACTCAAACAGAAGTGTGGATGCTAAATCAAGGACTAGAGAAGCACTAGCTGAGACTGCATGAGAATGTCCAGGTAAGAGGCTACGAAAGCTTAAACAAGACAAGCAGTGTGTGAGGCCAAAGCTGAGGTGGCATGTATACTAGAGAGGTAAGAAGGTGTAATTTTATGAACTTGTAAATTTAGTGTTGCCTGGAAGATTTAATGTACTAGAGGTAATTAGTCTACCTTACTATCTAGTTATTGAGTAAAGAATAGCCAAAAGTATCTAATTTGAGATATAAGCCAAGTATTTTGAGGTTTTGTTTTTTAGTTATTCCTTACTGTTTTAAAATTGGCTTACTCATTCCATATCCACAGAAAAGTTTTTGTAAGGTAATAGAAGGAGAAAGACCTGGCCAGTGAGAAAAGATTATAAGTTGGACTTGTGAAAGAGTATCTTTGTACATGATAATGATTCTCCTAAGAGGAAAGAAACAGAAACACTTGAAAATGGTATTTATGGTTACCTGTAGTGGCCAGAGATAGAGGGACCATAGATTAAAAACTGAAGATTGCCCTTCAAGAGCCAAAGTGGAATTTTGGTTTGGAAAGATGAAGGAATTTTAGAAAAGAGTCTGAAGATGCCTGAAAACTATTCTGCCAGAGAAGAAGCTAAAGCCAGAACTGCAGAAAGAGCCCTGTTTGCCAAGGGACACCTAAGAGTTTTCTTTCTGAACTAATATGTGTGCTTCACATTGAAATAAAGTGACCAGAAAGCTACTATCACCAGCCACTTAGATTTGTGAAATTTAGGATGATGTTTAAAGGAACAATAGGGAAATTATAATACTAAAGTAGAATGTCTTCATTACATGTTCAAAAATGATACTCCAAAAAAGTATGACTAAATGCTGTTTAAGTTTATATATTACTTTGGATTATAAGCATTTTTCCTTTTTTGCATTATATGCAACAGTATTAGAAAATACGCTAAATCAATTCAAAGAATTAATTCCTTATCAAGATTTAAGTAGGACCAGGGATGTAGCTCAGTGGTGCAACGCCTGCCTGGTATGCATGAGGTCCTGAGTTTGATTGCTGGTACCCACAAAAAGAAAAGATTTAAGTAGTGTTTGAAGTATTGAAATTACCTCTATTGTATCTAGGCAGAGCAAGAAGCAAGAGTGGTTATATATTTTGTGAAATGGTAGTTAACGTACAGATCAGGTTTTTCATAATACACATTTAATAAATAGTTATGGCATATAATTCAGGATATTGATTTAAAAGTTCAGTGCTTCACAAGTAACTATTTTCACTTGCATACATTTTGATTCTATTGATATGATCTTAAATTCTGTTATAATGCTTTACTAAGTGATGTTAAATGTTTCTAACCACGAGACCTAAATACACTGGATTATCTAAGAAAAGTAAGTCAAGATAAAATAGACATGTGACTGAGGAAAGCAGAAGAGTTTAATAGTACTAGTAAAGACTTACAGAAAGTTTGTAAGGAGATGAGGTGTCACGGTGTTAGAATAGCATTACGAAGAGATAAATATATAGAATAAGCAAGTTAAGAGAACTGAAAATGAATGCATTTTTCCAGCATAATTTTTATCATGGTAATATTTGGTTCTTTTCTGAATATGATTTATTTCATGCAGTCCACTAAAATGCAGTTAAGAGCTAGCATTCTCTCCAAGAGGAGAAGAAAAAAATTGTTATGTTGCAGGCCACAGAGCTGCTTTGTTTGCCATTGTGCTTTATATATTATAACAATGGACAAAAGAATCATAAGAATGTGTTAGAGTTTTAGAGCTAAAAATAATGTCGATGCGAAAGAGAGGGAAGAGGCTTACTTTTAAACAAAAATTAGATGTTTTACATATGAAACGTACTTAGTAAGTAGCTTCTATAGCAGTATCTTTTGTAAGCAGCATTTCCTCCACAGTTAGACACTATTAGCCGTAAGTATACTAAATTTCTTCGGAAACTGATCCCCCACCAAGATACCTGGGAATTCTTCCCCTCAACTCCCTCACTAAACTGAGTGTATTTAAAGCTAGAGTTGAGTATGATCACTGTGCTGTGGCTGTTGTTTCTCTTTGCTGTGTGGAATTAAGACTAGTGTTTATGGTCCAACAGTGTTGTGTTACTAAATCAAACTTAGGTAGATGGGCCCTCCGGGTTCAAGACAGCCCTATCCCTTTACTGCTAGGCTCCATAAAAGATTCTCATAGTGCTTGACCCCTCCAATTCATAGACGGAGCCACTTCCCAGGGTTTTCGGTCCAAATCTTTGTACCTCTTCCCTCTTCAGGGGCTTATATCTAATAGTTGGATAGATTTTCCTTATAATCTTCAAACTCAAAGAGTTTCTCTTTCTGCCTTCACCACCCTTTGGAAACTGTCTTCGTGTAAACAAATTCTTGATTGGAGAGGTCACATTCAACGATTCTAAAGTGATTTTCTGACCAAAAAATAAAATAAAGAAGAAGACAGGACTCCCGGACTCACTTAGAGCTAGAGGAGGGAGGTTGATTCATGAAATTCTTGCAGGAAAAAATAATTATTGAAATGTAGGTTAGAAACTAAAAACCATAGCATTCCTTAAGATTGAGATCCCAAGTAGGATAGATAACAATTTAAGAGGTGAAATGTAAGAGTTGTTTGGGAATGGAGAGAGTGCAAGAAACTTGCCAAGCAGAGGGACCAGATCATGAAGGACTGTATTCTTTGCTAACACAGTTTGATTTTCATCTTACAGTTGTTCGTACTGATAGGAAACAATCGAAAGATTTTAAACAGATTTGTTTTGTTTTTTGTACTGGGGATCAAACTCATGACCTCGTGCTTGCCAGGCAGGCACTTAATGCTGCTAAGCTAAATCCTCAGCCCCAGATTTGTATTTTTGAAAGATCACTGTGTAGGCAATATAGATGGAAATGGGAGGAGGAAGGAGCTGGGGAGATGCCTGGTTTTCTGTGCATTCATTGTTTAGGAAAGAGATGTGGAGGACCCTAGCTAAAGCAATAAAACAGTGAATAGAAAGGAAGCAACTGTGAGAAGGTAGAACCCATGGGATGCCGTAAGTGAAGGAGTGAGGAGGGTGTGTTGGAGATTACACTCTTCCTGAATCATTCTAGACAGGTGATCATCATATCATTTACCAGGACAGGCACTAGAGAAAAAGGAGCAGGGTTGGGGGGGAAAAGATGTTTAATTTTAGGCATGTAGTATTGAATCCATTTTAAATTTATCTAAAGTAATCATGGATTTTTTAAAAAGGATGTTACTTTATGCTTTTCACTATGATGGAGAATTTCTGATAATTATGTTTGTAACTGACTTAGTTAAAAAATTATTGTCTCCAGTAACCAGTATTTTAGGTTTCTTTCCTAGTTTATTTGGATATAATTTTAAATCAAGTTTTATAAATATAGCACACTTAGAATAATGTATTAACTTATGATTATGCTATTCACAATTAAGCAGTTAAAACCTTTGCCATAGATCCTAATAGGAAAAATAAATTTATGATTTAAATGGAGAGACAACCTGCAAAGAAAAGTCTGTTTTTTTTCCACCCTCAAGTTATATGCTATGTCATTTATTTTTCTGTTTGTGTTTAATATCCCAAAGTTGTGGGAGTTAGTGAAGCGTATGAGGACGCGGCCAATTGCCTCTGGCTGTTAACTAACTCCAAGCCTTGTGCTAACTGTAAGTCTCCAATACAGAAGAATGAGGGCTGCAATCACATGCAATGTGCTAAGGTAAGAAGGCAAAGAATATTTTCTGTGCTTTGTGGTTGGAATCTTAGTTTGTCAGTCCAAAGCAGAAGCATTACTTTGCAAATGACACCATCAATTAAATAAGTAATTCAATACTATCTTGAAAATGAAAATGCCAACAAAAATCCATTTGACTAAAAAATAAGTTAATAAAAATAATTTATTTTAGTGAAATGAAAGTTAGTCAAATATATCCTTCTGCTTTTGTTGCTCAGAAAGAAACTGTCGTATGTTTGAAATGAGTATTCTAGAATTAGGTTAATAACAATTCCATTAATCCATTCCTACATTTGTAAACTTATGTCTTAGAATTGTTTTATATCCTATATTTTTCCTTTACATGAGAAGTGTCATCTGTATTTAAAATTACAGAGAGAATAATATAATTTTTTCTAATTTGAAATACCAAAGAAACTCAAATTAAGATTTCAATAAAATACTTTCTGTCAGTATGTTCTAAGATTAACTGCAATGTTTAACCTTGAAGCTTGGTAATCATTATTATTATAACTTGCAAAGGAATGGCAGTTACCAAATGATTTTGCAAATCTGGATTATTATGAAATTAACATAAATGAATTGAGTTAGTGAGCAATAATGATTCCCTAAGAGGCAGAAAGAGAAACCTAGTGTAGCGTCCTGAGCAAAATACACAGACATCCTTATTAGTTCAGCTAAGGATTGGACCAGAATTCTTTCAGCTCATTTTAGTCTTACCTCCAACATCAATATTTTTCTCCATGCCATCCTTCCTTGGAAAATCTGCTGTAGACTATCAAAATGTATGAGGAAGTGCAGATTGACATAAAAATCAGCAGTTGGCAGCTAAGCTAGACTCCTGTACTACCTTTATTTCCTTCCTGGCTCTTATCAGTAGTACTTAATAATATGTATTGAGTAAAGAAATATTTTTAGGGCTGGGGATTTAGCTCAGCGGCATAAGCGCCTGCCTGGCAAGCTCTAGGTTGTGAGTTCAATTCCCTAGTACTAAAAAATACATATATTTTTATGAATTAATTACACTGATGACATGAAAGTAATCCAGCTTAAAATAGATTTTGCTTAAAATAGATTTTGCTTAAAATTCTGTTGTATTTAAACCATTTAAGTACTTGGCCTATAAATGTAGTAGTCTTAATGTCTGAAGTATTTTCATTGAAAATAGAAACAAAAAGTAGTAGTTTTTATAACATTGAAGATAATAACCTTGCTGCAGCAAAATCAACTACTTTTAAACCATTATTTAAATGTGTTGGTGGAACATGATATGTATGGTTGAATCCATGCTTTAACACAAAGACTAAATCAGAGTATACCTTAATTAATACTTCAGTATTATCATTCAGCAGGCAGGTTTTGCTTTCTGGAATCAAATGTGTTCAGCATTTTAGCAGAGTGACAAATTTGGTCCTCTAAAAAAAGGCTTATTTATTTTAAAAGCTTGGTTTATTCAACTTACTTTCCCCAAATATGTGTTTTTACTCTACTTAAAGTTTTTTGTTAAATATTTTAAATCACTTATAATAATTTATCTGATTCATATAAAACTATTCTATGACTAAGAAATGAAAACTACTGAAGTTCTGTATTTTGTCTCCATCCTAGAAGATAATATTTGGTTGTTGCTAAAATATACATTATTTTTATGTATATCAAAACTGCCTGAAAATGTGGACTGTGCTATCATTTCAAGTGCCTATGGAACATTTACAAAAAAAAGTGATCATAGATCATCAAAGAAAACCTCAATTATATTCCAAAAAGTAGAAAACAGTGGAAATAACTTTCTCTCCTTGTAAGTGAATAAAATAAAAATTAAAAATAAGTTTAAAAAGGCTTTTCTCTTAGAAATTTTAAATCTTTCAAGCAACTGAAGTGAAAAAGGAGATGGAAATAGAAATTAAAGAATTCATATGAAACAGAAATAATGAAAACATAATTTTATCAGAACCTGAGAGCTATAGCTAAAGCAGTGCTCAGAAATAAGTACACCCTTATTTATCTAATTTTATGAAAAATAAATTAAGGATACAATTTAAAAATTCAGAAAAACAAATGAAAGACCAATAAGAAGTTTTTTTAAAAAAATTAACAAGTTAGTAAAGAAAACCAATACAATGATAAATAAATCCACAAAAAGTAGTTTTATGAAGAAACAATAAGATAGAAAAAGCCAAAGTTAAGTAATAAAAAATAAAGTTGAGGGACTGATATATACAATATGAGAAATAAAAGAAATAATCATATAATCGTAGAAACAAAGAATAAGGAATAACTTTGCTCAACCCTGAAATACATAGTTCAACTTAGAGTTGAATGAATTAATTTTGTAAGGAAAAATGATTCATTAAAACAGACCCTGAAAGAGAGAAAATCCAAATATACTCATTCCCACAAAAGAGTTTTTCAAAGATCTCTTCCACCCTAGACCTCCTTGAAGATCTCCCCTTTTCAGCACTGTGAAAGTGGCCAAGTCACAACAGAATTCCAGCAAGTCTAAAAAGGTTACTTTAACTGTTCCTGGGATTTTTTTTTTTAAGAAATTTTCAAAAGTTACTTTTATAAAGTGACTCAAACCTTAATGCCACTTAACAAGATTATAAAAATTAAAACTATTGACTAATTACTTTTGAATAGCAATGCAGACATCCAAAGACGATATTAAAGAGGACCAAAAAGAAAAACAAATAATAGCAAACGTAACCAAGTAGAACACATTGAGAGTAATTAATCAAGAAAAGTTTATTCCAGAAAGACAAAAACAGTCCTGTATCAAGGTAGCTGTGGCTGTACCTCATCTTTTCTACCAGTGTTTTCCATAGATGTTGAAAGACGTTTAATACAAAGAATAATCTTTCTTTATATAATTCAAGTAGAGACAGAATAGATTCTTCCAGAAGTACAATAAAAATAAATTAGCTCGGTCTAAAAGCTAATGTATTTAGTGGAGAAGCTAAAGATAGTCTCCTTGCGCTTAAGAACAATGTAAGGATGCTCTCCATCACCAATAGTATTAGCACTGAGATGACGATATCAGTCAGCTTAGACAACAAGAGGGAATGAAAGATTTAAAACCTAGAAATGAGACAATACAACTGTCACTTTTTACAGATGGTATAATTATATGCCTAGAAAATCCATAAGAATCGACTGAAAACCTATAAAAAATTTCAAATAAGTTGCAGAGTACAAAATTAATGTATAGAATGTAATAATCTTAATGTGTACCAATCACATCCTGATAGAATATATACTTAAGAACCTCATTTATCTAAAAATAAATATGCCAGACTTACATTGAAAAAATGTTAAAGCCCTCTTTAGGAATCATAAAGTGACACTCAAATGGAAAGACAACCGAGTTGTTAAATAAAGATTCTAATAAAAACACCAACATTTTTTGTTTCCTCACTTCATTCAGAAGTTAGGTACACTTCCTTCAAAAGTTACATGGGAAGTCAAAGCAGGAGTAACTAGGAAAACTTTGAAAAGTACCAGTAAAAAGAAACTATCATGTCAAATAGTAAGCTGTATTATAAATCCTCAGTAATTAAAACACTATGGTGCTGGCACCCTATGAATAAACAAGTCATGCAAATAAAACAAAGCAAGTCCAGAAAATAGACATAATGTGTGGGAGTTGACGTATGACAGCAGTAGCATCCTCAACCAGTGGAGAAGCATGAACTATTCGGTAAATACTGTTAGGATGACACTGGGCAGCTATATGGGGAAAGGAAAACAAAGTTTATGCTGTATACTGCATATCCAGATAGATTTCTAATAGTTCAAAAATTTTAAAATTTAAATGTTGCTTAAAAAAAAAACTGTTACCAAAAGTACTGATAAAAGTACAGAAGATAACATATAGTTGGAATGTAAAAATCTTTCTGACTCAGAATCCATAAGCACAGAAGAAAAAAAAATGTATTTTCATGTAAGTGAAGTTTTCTTTAAAATGAGAAATATTTTACGTCAGCTATTTTACTTAGAGACCTTTTAAATTTATTCCAGTTTTAAAACAAATTTTCCAAAGTTGCCAGAGTTTTTCAAATACCTTGGTAGAACTATAGACCAAGTTCTTTTCATTGACTAGTCAATGAAAGATTATCACATACTTGAAAAATGAAACACTCATTCAGTACCTGTTTTTATTACTGGAAGACTGTCTTGTTGACCCCCCCCCCCAAGTCTAGGGATTGAATCTGGGACATCCTACATGTAACACTGGGTTACATACCTAGCCTAGCTTCCTTGTTGATACTTTCAATGATTCTTTGTGATTACTTTGTAATATGATTTTTTCATTTAAATTTATCCTTTCAAACAATAATTGTAAACTACTCCCCACATCTTATCATAATGCAAATAAGATATCCAAAGGAAACATGAGAAGAAGGGCATGTCTTTAAAATTTGTTTCTGGTTCCGCAGGCAGGATTGTTCAGTAATTACATATTGGTTGACTAAAAAGCAGACTTCATCTGCATGTTCACATAGGGAGATGTTTATATGTTTTCTTTTGAAGTGCAAGTATGATTTTTGCTGGATTTGCCTTGAAGAATGGAAAAAACATAGTTCTTCCACTGGAGGTTATTACAGATGTACTCGCTATGAAGTCATTCAGCATGTGGAGGAGCAGTCCAAGGAAATGACTGTGGAGGTAAAGACAACTAACTTATTAAGCCAAGACCTTGGTCACAGCCACTTACTACCATTAGAAGTATTTAGCACTTCTTTTCCTACCTTCATCTTAATGCAGTACTAAGTTGGCAATACTTCAGAGTACCCTGCATTTTTCCAAGTCTTCCCTTTTCTGTTTTGATGAAGATAGGAAAATTCCAGTCCCAGCCTGCTTCTGTAAAAACTGAAAAACAATTTTAACATGATATTAACAGTGCGACAGTACATTATAGCATGCAATAATTATCTTAGTCTGCTCAGCTACCACAGAGTGATAGCAACAGAAATTTATTTCTCATTGTTCAAGAGTCTGTGAAACCTAGGATATAGGTTCCAGCTGACTAGCTGTCAATGAGGGTGCTCGTCTTGGTTTGCAAACAGCAAACCACGTTTTTGCCTGTGTCCTCACATTGCCTAGAAAAGGAGCAAAGCTTCAGTGTCCCTTCCTCTCATAAGGGCATCAGTCCTATCAGAATAGGTCCCCACCCTGATGATCTTATGTAACTTTTACACCTCTTCATAAGAGTTAGGGCTTCAAGAGATGAATTTTGAGGGGATACAGATCAATCCATAGCAACAAGCCATAATAAAACATTGAAGATGGGATTGTGGGTTCAGATTTAGCACAGACAATGCAAGTATAAGACTTTGTTCTGGGAAACTTTAAAATTGGTTATGATTTTCTCTCAATGAAATAATCAACAAATCTGTCTGTATTGCTACCTACTACTAATAAAAATTTTAAATGATCCCAAAAAATCAATTTTAATAAAGTCATTTATGGACTTTTGTTTTCTAGGCTGAAAAAAAACACAAACGATTTCAGGAACTTGACAGATTTATGCATTATTACACAAGATTTAAAAACCATGAGCATAGTTATCAGGTACGTCCTAAGTCTTTTCAGATGAACTGAACTGCACTATTGTGAATAAATAAAGAGGATGGCTTAAATTATTTATTTCTGTTCCTTTAGTTAGAACAACGCCTTCTTAAAACAGCCAAAGAAAAGATGGAACAATTGAGTAGAGCTCTCAAAGAAAGTAAGTTCTCAGTGGTATGTGTGATAATTGATGTAAAATATCCTTCCATGCTCTCAGCTTGCTGTTAGGAAATTAAGCCCCTGAAGGATGTATTGTACCCATTAGCTCCTTCTGATACTGTTCTGAGTTCTCCAAAAGCCCTGAGTGCAGCCTAGAAAAAGAGGTCTCCATCATTGCATTTTCCACCAGAAACCCAGCCTTCTGCTCTTTTATGCAGCCCTTGCTGTTAGCAGACAAAAAGGAGAAATGTGGTTTTGCAAACCATGCGCCACAGCCAGTGCTTGGTGGTGCTGGGAAAGTAAGTGGATCCTGAGGGCGCCCCTGGCTGCCTCAAAGGAAAAAGATGCATGTACTACCCAGTTGTCACACAACCAAATACCTAGGTTCTTGAGAAAATTTAGCAGTGTCTGCTGAAGCAGAAGTCAAGTATAGATTATTACCAATAAATAATGAAATCAAGCTTAAAAAAAAAAAAGCAAAGCCATGAGAGTGGCTAACTTGTGAGTCTAAGTTGAAAGTTATAAAAGAACATTCCTAAATATGGATTAAGTGGCTGCATCAGTAGATATAATATACCACTGTGACTACATGGGATACAGTTATTTATTTTTATTAGTTTATGGACACTATTAATGATACCAATACCAAATTCTGTAAGTCTCTTCCACAGTAAAATTGAAAAGAAAAATTTCTCAAGAGTATGCATAATTCTTTAACAGGATGTGTGTCTGTTTCATCACTAATGTATCCCTTGTATTCACATATAGTAAATGCAGTAAATATTTGCCAATGAAATTACTGCTTTCACTCAACATTCTGGAAGTTTAGGCAGCATAGTAATAAAATATAAAAAAGAATTAAAAGATATACAAATTTGAAAGAAGAAAGAATGTCACACACTTTCACACATATCATAATGGACAAGAAACAAGAGTGGCTAGTAGTTTAATTTCTACTTATTTATAGCTAAAGAAAAAGCTAGAATTTGGATATTTTTTTCCTTACTAAAGTTTATTTTTCCCTGCCAGTCCTCCTCCTAGATTTCCCTTCTTTTTCTTCCTCAAGTTTCTTATTTACTAACAGTTTTCTAGTTATTCTTCAGGATGTAGTATCTTTTTCCTTGGTGTTTTTCTTTTGTTTTATTTTGTTTTGTAGAGGCATAATTGTATAGATTGTACATAGAGAAATTAATAATGTTAAAATATATGTAATGATACAGCCTCTATAGAGAAAATTATTCTGTAGACCCTATATGAGAGAAAGGTGTAATTAAGCTACTTATAGAAGAAAGACATTGTTTCTAATTCTTAAACAACAGAATTCCTCTAGGGATAATGTGAAAAGTTGAGTAAAGTAAGAAACCTTTGGGGTGACCTACAGCTGCGTTTGTGTACCAGGAGGGTGAGAAAGAGTGCAGGACTGTATCTATGCTCTGCTTCCTAGCTGCAGGGCTCCCAGGACCTGTGCTTGACTCATAAATACATACATGTCATACGTGAGTGTTTTATATACGGTTTTAGTTAAGTTCAAATAAATATTATACAGCTACTTCAAACAGTGCCTTTAAAGAGATCTTTTTAAAAGAAAACAAATGTTTTATTAATTCTATAATATTTAGAGAAAAATAATTTCACTGTGCTTCCCTTCCTTTGTAGCTGAAGGAAGTTGTCCAGATACCACCTTCATCGAAGATGCCGTTCACGTGCTCTTAAAAACTCGACGCATTCTCAAGTGTTCTTATCCATATGGATTTTTCTTAGAACCCAAAAGCACAAAGAAAGAAATTTTTGAGCTTATGCAAGTAAGACACCTTTTTACATATTTCAAATGGTAGCAGTTATTATTATGAAAATATTTTCTACATTTTTCAACCTCTTAAATTTTGACTGATTGGAGTGTGACTAGTAATTTTTCTTTTAAAAATAGTTTTCTTAAAAGTTACTGGTGAAGGAAGAAGGGGAGGAAGGGAAAAGGGAGTGAAAGAGAGGGGGAAGAGGAGGAGGAGAGGGGAGAAGAGAGCCCGGAGAGGGGAAAGACGAGAAAGAAGAGAAGGAGAAAGAAGAAAGAAAAGCCGGGGAAGAAGTATTTCACCAAGAGCTTTTATTGCCTGTGGTTCTAAACTATCTGTACTGCACATGTGATCGCAAGACATCACTAGGGGCTGCACTTGTCCCCTGCGGAGGATTCCTAACAAGTCCCTGCACTGTGTTTTGCTCAGCAGTGAGGCGTGCTTCCCCTAACACTGCCCCTCTTTAGTGTGGGGGGCCACCTGCACACTCTCCTTAAAAGAAGAGCAGTTATGTCCATTTTGGCTAACCCTCGCCCTATTTCCATGTATCAATATGTGCAGAGCTATCTAGGACTTTTCCTGATCCCTTCAATTGACTTTAAGCAATGCAAATCCATCTAGCAGAGGTGCTGACATGTACTCTTTGAAGCAAGGTGACAGGGCAGTTGTTACTCCACCCCTCTATCTTCCAAAAACATGTGTGCGCTGGACAGGATGAAGTACCATGCTCCATGCTTTTGGTTGGGATCCAGCCTCACACAAGAGGCTATGACTTCCCAGGGCATAAAAAATTATACATCAGAGCTCAACACCCAACCCCAAAACACTAGACACTACCTCAAATTGTGTGATGCAGATTACTGTCTTTGAATATTGCAGAGGTGCATTCAGGCCTCCTGCCTAGCCCAGCTCACAGCACTCATGTGTGTCCTGCCATCCTCGCAGTCACTCATCCTGGAGCCACTCCTTTCTTCACAAATGAATAAAACCCTGGCCCTGAATTGAGGCCTTTGTTGCAGTTAATCACCTCCCTAGGTAGACTTAGAATGCCCTTGGCTCTCCACAACTCTAGATATGTTTTAGTGTCTTTATTCTCCTTGTAGGTTGCACCAGAAATGGTAGATTACAATTAACTTGCCAAGAATTCCAGTAACTTTTCCATACGATTACAGACAAAATTGTCAGACCACAAGGAGATCTGGGAAAGGTTCTCAATAATTAGTATAAACAGGGTAGGGATGCAGAGCAGGGCTAGATAGAGCAGACATGAACCAGAACTGGGAATCCCTGTCCACAAAAATGACAGCTGGAGTCTTCTGGCTGTTCTGCTTGATCCTGGGATCCTTCCCCCAAAGCCCCTGTGGCCGAGAGAGAAAAACAGCTGTGAGCTGAGTGCTGCACAACGTGGACATGCTTGGCACTGGAATCCGGCTGGTGACCCCACTGCTGGACTATGCTAAGCTGTACCAGATGAGCCGCCTCTACATCACTCTGGAGGGCTTCTTTTTCCAAGACCACACATCAGCCCTGGACTTCTCCAGCTGCAATAAGCCATGTCCAAATAAGCCTGCAGGCATGTGTGGCAGGTGCATAGTGATGGGCCACATCTACCATAAGAGACACCAGCTCCATACCGCTCTGCTCCAGGTCCTGAAAGGGCACCTGCGCCCAGGAGATGGACTGGTCAGGAGAAACAGCAGCTATGTTGAAAGGTTAGCAGGACAAGGGACTGGCAAGTTCAAGATAAGGTGCATATCAGTGCATTTGCAGCATTCCATTTTGGTACTGGCAGATCACAAGAGACCTGGAATTGAGCAGTAAGACCTCAAGGGTTTATCTTCATGTAATGGGGTCTTCCTTTAAAACTGGCCCCACAGCTACTTGATGAAATAGCTTGTATAGTTCCAACTCTAATCTCAAAGGTGCCACTTTTTTATCTACAAGATGTCTCTTCAGTGGCATGCTCCTGAGCCCAGAGGCACAGCTACTGAGCCGTAGTGCCAGTGATTCACGCTGCTCAGATGCTCAGCCTGTCCAGTTAACAAGTCACTGCTTCATATGAAATCTTTTAATTATTTTAATTTAATGCAGTCTTCAGTAAAAAATTCACAAAAAAGTTTTTTTTTAACTTAATATACAACTTTAGTTTGTATCAGGATCTAACCAAATTTTGTACTCCACCACATTTTAAATTCTATACATAATAATGACACTAGTCAAAAGACATTTACATATGAAATGTCATTTAGATCAGATACTAGTTAGAGTCCAGAACAAGTATTAAAATCTTACATATAAAGAGTACTAAAGGGCTTAATCCAAGCAAAATATTATTCATAGCCAAATGTTCCTGATGTACCAAAGTGTAAGAGATATTTTCATGTCTTCCTGCCTCTTGTGTTTTGTGTTGACCTGGATGCTTATTTCAATGCTAAGCATATTCTGGGTGTATCTGATGTCATTTTTTTTTTTTTTTTTTTTTTTTTCTTTTTGAGACAGGATCTCACTATACAGTTCAGGCTGGCCTTGAGCTCACTTTGTAGCCCAGACTGGTCTCAAACTCACAACAATCCTCCTGCCTCAGCCTCCCGAATGCTGGGATTCCAGGTGTGCAACAGCATGCCCGAGTCAGATGTCATTTTTCTGTTAAGACCATGTTTGTGTTTTTAAAATAAATGTTGCCTTGAAATCAGAAGAAAAAAAAGTTACTAGCAATAAACTGAAATTTTCTTTACTTTTAAATATGTCTATAGGCAGAGTGGATGAAAAAAGGTGGTATTTTTATACAGTAGAATACTACTCAGCTGTAAAAAAAGGATGATCTTGAGGTCTTTATCGGTAAATGGAGGCAGCTTGAGAATATCCTCATTAGTGAAATAAACAAGACTCACATTAGTAAATGTCACTTTGTCTCTCTAGTGTAAAGAATAATAAGAATGGACAGAATAATGGTATTCAAAAAGTATAATAGAAAAGTATAATAGATACAATAGATATTGTAAAAGTGAAAGGGAAGGAAAGTTCTCTAAAGGATACAATGGTATGTATAGTGTGTAAATTAGATGACCATATTACTGAGTTTTTGTTAGATCATTGAACAGAAGAGTTTGTACTGTCAATGTTTGAGTATTTAGCCACTTTTTATGCTTTGACTCTGTAACTTTAACAATTCTTGTTAACAATATGTGATGTATCAACTAGCGATTTTATGATGTTAATTATTTTGAACTCTGTATTCTACTTTTCTTCTTGGTTTTTCTACTTTGTCTTTCTTTAATCTTTTCTTTCTCTCTTAAAATAAAAAAAATTGAAAAAAATAAATGTAGGTTTGAGTGAATTCAGAGCTGTGCTAACATTTCTTAAAGCATTTATTTCTTTGTTTTAAACTAATTGAAGTTGAAATTTAGCCTGTTTTTGATTATGTAATAAGAATTTTATCTTCAATGATGAAACAACTTTATTACATACTACCTTAGAAAGTTACTGTTTTACCAGTTTATTTTGTAAGTCAAGGTATTAAAGAAACAAAACACCTAAGCACAGTGATATCACCACAGCCAACAAACTTCATTGTAAATTCTTCTTTTCTGTGAAGTCACCAGATTTCCCCCATTACAGTTTTCATGTCATCCTTTTGATCTGCCCTCTGCTAACCTGTATCGTATATTTCATTCAATGCTCAAAACTCACTTTCTCCATAAGGCCTTCCAGAACTAACCCCAAATCACATTTGTCTTGCCTTACCTCAGATTCCTTAAGGATTTGAATGTAATCTGCACCATGGGATCATGTATTTTATGCAATGCTGTGAAAGTTTTTTCACATAGATTGTAAGTTCCTTGTAACAGCTGCTGTATTCAACAGCGTCTTCATAATCTGTACCAGCTGCATTGCTGTTAATGCCTGTCAACTGAGTGCTAGCTTCCTGAGTTTAAAATTTTATATATGATCCTCTTTCTTTCCTAATCTCGAAAAATGTACAAAAATAAAAACAAGTGAAATCAGAAAACTTTTTGTTTGTTTTGGTACCAAGAATCAAACTCAGGACCTTGTGCCTGTGAGAAAATATTTTAAAATTTAAAATTTCTGACTTGAAGAGAGTTAAACTTAACTAAGAAGCCAGAAAGAGCTGGATTTGTTATTTATTGACCCACTCCTTATTTATTTATTTATTTTTTTTTTACCATAGACAGACCTAGAAATGGTCACTGAAGACCTTGCCCAAAAAGTCAATAGGCCTTACCTTCGCACACCTCGCCACAAGATCATCAAGGCAGCGTGCCTTGTGCAACAGAAGAGGCAAGAATTCCTGGCATCTGTAGCTCGTGGAGTTGCTCCCGCAGACTCCCCTGAAGCTCCACGGCGCAGGTAAAAGAGATGTATCACTGTAGAGACTACCCTAGCTTGAGAACAAATCCCATCAGTTTTATTTTTTATCCAGTTAAGCATCACATTCTTGAAAGCTACACCTAAAACACGGATAGCTGATAAAAAAATGTTAACTTCTTTTTTATGGTATTTGTCTTTGTTATTATTTCTATTTTTCTTTGTGCTTTTTTGTTGATATATAGTTCTTCAGACTAAATTAGGCTAGGTTAATTTCACATTGCAATTGAATGCATAACTTAGAATCATTCTAATGCACCATTTCAAGTGTCTGATGGAATCATCTGATGATTGTCATAGACAAGATGTGAAATTTGGAAACCGCCAGCTTGTTACAGTGTTTTACTTTTGTGTTAAGAAGTTGTGAAAAAATGAGAAGTCTGAAGGATCTGGTTTGGTGTTCTTCATAGTTCTGATAATAAATTGTATGGTATGTCTAATTGTATGGTATGCTATTAGTAAAGTTGTTTAACTGATCAAAATAACATTCCTGAAAGAGCAGTTACTTTGATTGTTTTGTTTAAGATATTTATACTACTGCCATTGTAAATTGAAGCATATTTTCATATTCATAATGATTATGAGCATTAGAAATTTCTTTGACCTTTTTTAACCTAAATATTTATAAGTAATTTTATTAACTTACTAAACAAAGGTAGAAGCAGTCATAAAATACTTGGCTGTAATGTAGTGACTTTTACTTTTTCCATCATTTTGCACCAAATAAAGCAACATAGAATTTGAAAGAAATAGTGAAAGTATCTTTTAAATTATGTATTAATAGTCAATCTACTTTGATACTCAAGTTGTAAGTAGAAGAATTAAGAGTACCCAAAGGGCAAGGATCTGGTTGGGTGTTCTTCATAGTTCTGATAATAAATTGTATGGTATGTCTTAATTTCTTTGTAGCTTTGCTGGTGGAACGTGGGATTGGGAATATTTAGGATTTGCATCACCCGAGGTAACTTTTGTGGGGTGGGTTTTGTTGTTTGGTTTGGTCTGGTTTCTGTATACATGTGTGTATGTTTTGTATTTTCTCGTTAGTACAACCCTGCTTGCATTTGTACTCTCAACTGTGACACCCTGCTGAGAGTATCTGTAGTGCTTTATCCTTCTTTTGTTACAAAAATGCCTCAGTAGAGCCTATATTTAACTATTTTTGGTATTGGAGTATTAATGCATTGTTAGATGAATCCCACTTTTAATATTCTTAATTTCTAAATAGAACTTAGACCAATTTATAACATGGAAGTTTGGAAGATATCTTTTTAACTTGTTAAGATCCATATAACATTTATTAAAAATGTGTTTCTAGGGCTGGGGATTTAGCTCAGTGGCATAAGCACCTGTTTAGCAAGTGCAAGGTCATGAGTTTGGTCCCCAGTACCCCCCCCAAAAAATGTGTTTCTAGTATAACGTTATTTCAGTCTGAATC
This sequence comes from Dolichotis patagonum, assembly GCA_004027295.1. Classification (NCBI taxonomy): domain Eukaryota; kingdom Metazoa; phylum Chordata; class Mammalia; order Rodentia; family Caviidae; genus Dolichotis; species Dolichotis patagonum. The sequence goes on along the minus strand of PVJX010007326.1, from coordinate 25,100 downwards.
TACTGACAAACCTATTTGAGATTTTTGCAACAGCCAAGAGAATTTACTCATAATCAGTTGCTAAGGTGGAAAATTTTACAGTAATAACATTTATGCAGAAATGCTTTGCTTAGTTGCTTTTTGATTCCCTTTCAAACTTCCACACTCTTCTTGTTTTTTGTCCATCATTTTGATGTGCTATCCAGAATATCTAAAGCACTTAACACTGCAAATAGAAGCTGTGGCAAATAAAAATATGCCAGTGAAATCTTAATCATGCCAATTGTCTTCTAACATTTAAATTGCCAGCATCGCCATGTTCACTATGTTCTGTATGAATTTTAAATGTTCTTACCATAGCAGTTCTGTCTACTTCTGTCTCCTTCGCTCCTTATTAACTAATTTGATTCAGTTTGGTTCTTTGAAAAGTAGCAGAACAAATGATGAAACATTTGTGTATCATTTATGCCCATTTGTTTTCTGAATCTGAAGCTAGTGAAAGTTATTATGCAAGAAATGATCAAGGCTTACTTAAGTCAACTTGCAGTTATCTTGTGGGCTTTGTATTGGTAGGTGTAAATCCAATAAAATACTGACTTGAGAAAATAGTTTGTGCTCAGAAATATAGAAATTTTAAATTCACATAACTTGTAAAAAATGTAGTATATCGATGAAATTTTTGCAATAAAAGAAATTACAAATTTTTTAACTAACCTTTGATGTACTCTCTGTTATATAGTATGATTACAGCTTTGAGATATTGTGAATAATTTCTACCTAAAAGGAGAAATAAACAAGCTTCTTTTTTAATTTAGCAAAAAAAAAAAACCCTTTATTAATGTATTCACAATTATGTTTATACCATCTTGCATCTTCTGGCTCTGATAATAACTTTAGGAACCCTAAAATATTTGGCTTGCTAATATGACTGGCACTGGGACTTACTTTTTATTAATTACTAAATTTTATAAAAATTATTTAAGTCACTTTTGCTTTTCTTTAAAGTCATTGGCAAATGAAATACTACCAGGCTTTTATGTAAACTTTACTAAAAATCTAAAAAATTTCCATCTAAAAATTTTTTATGTGTATGACTATCAAGTAACTGCCAAAATTACATTTTTAAGAATTAGCTCTTTGCTTTAGACTGTGGAAAGAAAATGTTACAAAACTCCAATAGATTCTTAAGATAAATTTTCATTTTTTTTCCCAGTGACATTAATTCCAACTTACTCTCTTTAAATTGCATAAACCTGTATGACAGGCACAAATACTTGTTTTCTGCCACTTCATAGGTAGTAGAGCTGGGCACAAGAGAGTGGTCTGAAAGTCTGAGAACACCTCAATTCAGGTTCTAGTTGTGTAACTCACTAAGATTGTAGGCTGTGTTCTTCTCCTTGATTTCTCATCTTTCAAATATGGATGGTGATATTCCATGGAGGTTCTTGAAAAATCAAAGCATCTTATTAAGGCACACACAAAACTGGTGCTCAGTAAGTGCTGCCCATTATTATTTAAAATAAAACTGGTAGCTTTTTTCCTATAGATTCTAGAACTTTTAAGTCTTCTCTGCAACCTCACCTTTTCATATGCTTTCTTAAAGATACTAGAATTCCTTGGAAATTTTCAGATAATTTTCTGAGAACAGTTTGTTTAGACCTGCTACATCGTGAGAGAATGCCATTTGAAAGTTTTCTATCAGAATAATTAGAACTATAATAGTTTTCTTGAGCATTTTTAATTGTGTGCTTTTCCTAAATAAAAAATATGTACATTCTGTCAGAAAAATTTTCACTGAGAATAACTTTGTATCATTATCAAGTATACAAAGTAAGCAAATTCTCAATAAATTTAAACTAACTCTGTGTGTGTGCACATGCACTTTTTAGTTGTCATCTTTTCCCTTCTCCTGTAACTGAGTTGCATATATCGTGGTCACTTTTTAAGACTCCACTCCAGAGAGTGCCTAACTTATGTTGGTAAAGTGATTGCGGTATCTGTTATAAATTAGCTAACTAGATGCTTGAAATCATCGGACATATGAAGTAACAGTTAGAATGGAGCATTGGGGCTTTTAAGTATTCCCAGTGTATGTAGGCACTTGTATTGACTATTTGAAATTGTTTTTCTATTTCCTCAACATGGCAAAATTTGAAGCTTTTGAAGTTTTTTTTCCCTTAAGCCAAATGATTTTATAAAATGTATATAAAATCATGCATTTCCCCCTAGTGGGTGGGGAAGGTGTCTTTGTTTTATTTACATTTAGAAAACTGCATGCACTCCTGTATTTTATAACCTTTGGTTTCTGCAGGAATATGCTGAATTTCAGTATCGTAGGAGGCACAGACAACAGCGCCGTCGAGGAGATGTGCACAGCCTGCTCAGTAATCCTCCAGACCATGAGGAGCCAGGTGAAAGCACTTCAGGTAAGCTAAGGTCAGGGGTGGGTTCATCTTCTAGTTCTCCTGAGTCTTTAAAACTGGCCCATGTCACTATTTGTGTTATTATAAATGTGTAGCTGCTTTCTCTGTTACGAGATACAGAAAAGCAACAGGTGACAAGCACATGCACTGCAATCAGGCAAACCCAGGTGTAGGTGCTGTCTCAGCTGCAAATTAGCAGCTAAGTCACTTCACCTGCCTAAGCTTCCAAACCTCATTCAACAGAACCCATAATACTGCCTTCTGGGCACTCAGTGGGAGCCGTAAATCACACAATCTGTGCAAAGCACTGACACGCCTCAGGAGCACTAGTAAACCATCACTGTTGATACTGTCTTTGTTCATGGAATATTTTTCTCCTAGCCTTTGTTCTTCAATTCTTGAAAAGAGATTTCTATTAATTATTTGACTTTTCAGTGTTACATATTAATTGCAAATCTTCAAACTCTAATGTCAAGATCAATGGGACTAAAGATTTACTCTTCAGGTTAGTTTACTTTCCAGATGATCTAATTTTAAGAAGTCTAAGGGCTAGGCATTTAGCTGAGTGGTGCAGTGCCAACCTGGCAAGTGTGAGATCCTGAGTTCAATTCCCAGTACCAGAAAAAAAAAAAAAGAAAACACTTCTTCTGTTATTAAGAAAAATAACAGAAATGAATAGTAGCACTTTTAGTCGTGAAGAAAACCCTATAGTGGGCTGGGGCTTTAGCTCAGTGGTGTAAGCACCTGCCTGGCAAGTGTGAGGTCGTGAGTTCAATCCCCGCTACCAAAAAAAAAAACAGAAAAGAGAACCCTATAGAGTACAAACACAAATGTAAAATGAGTTATGTGTATGAAGTGATAGTACTAGACACATTATTGCTTACAGTGAGACAAGTACGGCTGAGAAATTCCTGAGAGGTACAGATTCACTGGCAGTGAAAGAGAAATTGCCAGTTTAAATAACAAACTGGGCTGAGCAAGGTGCACATGAGTGTAATCTCAGCGCCCAGGAGGCTGAGGTAGGAGAGTTGCCATGAGTTCAAGGAGAGCCTGACCTACACAGCAAGACTGTAGGCAGACAGACAGATAGACAGACAGACAGATAGATAGAACAAATCTTACTTGTCACAAAATCGTCTGTGGTACCAATTGCTTTGAAGCAGATAATCCAGAGGGTGGCAGCGGCCGCAGGCCTGGCACGTCCGTGGTAAGCTCTGCATCGATGAGTGTGCTGCACAGCTCTTCCCTGCGTGACTGTACCCCTGCCAGCCGCTCCGAGAACCAGGACTCCCTTCAGGTAGCTCTGCTGAGCAGCCCATTGCCCATGCTTTTGCCCTTCCTTTGTTTAGCACAGTTTCCTGTTGTTTGCTTTTATTGCTTTCCTTTTTCTTCCTTCCATTCTCAAATCTTTACTTTAAAAATGTGCTATAGGGCCAGGGATTTAGCTCAGTGGCATAAGCGCCTGCCTGGCAAGCGTGAGGTCATGAGTTTGATCCCTGGTACTAAGAAAAAAAAATTATGTTACAGGAGAAGCTTCCTGTATTTCAGATTTCGCTTAGGTGTTTTTTTTTTTTTTCTGCTTCATATGGGCCAAGAGAAAACTATAGTAAGATTTGAATAAATAAAGTTACTCACTTGTATAAATAAAAGTAGTATCTGTTTGATAACGTGGTAAATTGGATTGGGTTAAGTTACTTTTCCTTTCATCACATTCTAAAGTGGTTTTACTTTCTGTTGTCTCAGGCTCTAAGTTCCTTAGATGAAGACGATCCCAATATACTTCTTGCAATACAGTTGTCACTGCAAGAATCTGGGCTGGCCATCGATGAAGGAGCGAGAGACTTCCTCAGTCATGAAGCATCCTTAGGAGCTATAGGCACTTCTTTACCTTCTAGACTGGACTCCATCCCCAGGAACACTGACAGCCCTCGAGCTGCATTGAGCAGCTCTGAGCTTTTGGAACTTGGTGACAGCCTCATGAGACTCGGAGCGGAAAGTGACCCATTTTCAACTGATACCTTGAGTTCACATCCTGTCAGTGAGGCAAGAAGTGATTTCTGTCCCTCATCTAATGACCCAGCCTCAACTAGCCAGGACCCCAGTATCAATGACAATCTTCTTGGCAATATCATGGCTTGGTTTCATGACATGAACCCTCAGAGCATTGCCCTGATTCCCCCAGCAACTACAGAAATCAGTGTGGATTCTCTCCCGCCCTGTGTCAAAGATGGGTCAGAAGGGATAAGGGAGGTAGAGCTCGAGCTGCCAGAAGATTCGGTGTCTAAAGATGCTGCTGTCAGTGAAGGCAGAGGAGCACAGAAAGAAGGAAATGCTTTGGAAGAAAATATTCTGGCTGGAGAGACGTCATCTCAAGCTGGTGACAGTGGTCCTGAAACGGCCAACAAAGAGAATGGTGCTGACGTTTCAAGTCAAGCCCCTGAAACCTCTAGTGACTGGCTTGAACAAGTACATTTAGTGTGAACCACGGGCATCTGGCTCCAAGTGCTGTGCAGATCCAGATGGTATCAAAGCCAGAAAAAGCTTTATAGAGACCTTGATCCAAGTAATTCCAATGCGATCATAACCACTGATGGTAGGATTGAATACAGAGGTGTTCCCTTGGATGGTAGCTTCATTTCTGAACCCTACAGGGAATTTCTTTTGTATTTAATTGGATAGCTTTTTCCCTGTCTGCTAAAAATAAGAGCAGTAAAGCAAGAGAAACACAAAGGAAATAAGTAGTTTGTGTTCTGCATTCTAAGAAAGTGCAACACATTGTTTAGCCTAGAGTTGGCAATATTTAAATTGAACGTTTAAATCCAAGGGTTATTCCCTAATCTTTGGGTGGATTTCCAAAAAAAGAAACAAACAAACAAAGGAATAGTTTTCTTCATTGTGGAAGTTTCTTTGGACAGATCTGCAAACATATATGTCCTCAGTCGCTTTATGCTCTTTCATGACTTTCCTCCTCCCCTTTTGTCTGAGCAGTGTGAATTGAGGTGTCCAGGGCTTCTCCTTAGTGCTGCATCTACCATAGTGTAATTAGTTTTAATTTTCACATGGTTAATCAAAGATTTCTTCCCATGTCAATTTACAGTTCAGTTGTGCCAAACTCTAACTTGTGCGCTGACTGACAAGGCGTTAGGGGCGCAGTGTCCTAGTGTGCTCCAGGGCAGTGTCAGCGTGCTCGGGAGTCAAAGGTGCCATCCATAGCAGTGATATTCCAGAATTTAATAGGCTTTTGTTGCCATGGAGACTGCATTGAAATAAATGTAGCCTGTAGCTTAAGTTAACTAAACCTAATGCTGCTGTTAAAAAGTTTATTTTACTATTAAAATACAGTTGATTAGCAACAGCGGTGCTGTATTTTAAGAGACACTTTAATGGAAGTGCAATCATAGTTCTTTGTTTTCACAACTTTACAGTGCATTCTAATTACTAATGGGTGCAATTACTTTTAATGGTGTTTTATAAAATAGAAAAAAAGTGGAGTTTTCATGAGTTATAGTAAATCCCACAGTTAAAAACTTCAATAAAAACATCCTGCGCAACATGTTACTGTGCCTTTGCCTACCCTAAATGGATAGTTGCCAGTTAATAAGTCAGTAATTCAAGTTTCAATGTCTCTTCTGAAGTAACTATGCTATGAATTGCAGAGACCTCCATAAAACCACCCATGGCCTTGCCTTTACAGTAAATTTAACAACTAAATGTTCAATCAGTTTGTTTGCCTATATAGCAGATGCTGACATATGTTTGTTCTCTCGCACAATACTCATTTGCTGTGTGATTACTGTTTAGTATTGAAAAAAGTCAACCTCCTAGTTATCAGTGTCTTACTGTGAAGAAAATACTGGTCTTAGCTGTAATTAAGATACAGTGGTACAGTGTGTAATTAAAACTAGAGTAAACTGTTGGAATGGTTGTTTACTTACATATTATCAAACCTAGCATAACATAAACAAAATAGATACGCACAACACTCCATTTAATATTTTGCCAGATTGTTACCAGAAATCTACAGAAACCAAAATTTCAGTACTGCATTTATACAAGCAAGTCCTAGGCAGGTAATTAGTATTGATATCCATGTGATTTGTGATTTAGTTTTTGATTTTTTTTTCCCAAACCCTACTTTTAAAATGTACTTTGAATTAATATGGCCAGGACATTAAAGTATTTAATATTCCCCAGATTAGTTCTCCTAAGATAAACTGTGTGGGAATTGTTCCTATGCCATGGATATCAAAAGTCCACATTAGTTTTTATTTCTCTAATTATCAGATACATTGATATCAATCCCTATTAAAGTTAGTGGGGGAAATATTAACTTTTTCTACAATGTATTACTGTATACTAAACTGAAATAGTCCATAAAGGATTGTTTACAAATTTATTGTGGACTAAAGAGGTTAACACTATGAAGGTTTTAGACTACCGTGTCATTTTTCCAGTAAAAAGGCGCTGCGTCCCATTGAGGCGTCCTGCGTGGTGCAGCCAGGTGGAAAACAGCGCTCAGTGTGAAGATGGCGTTTGTGGCAGGTTCCAGTTCCCTCACACCACGAGCGGTTTCCTTTGTTTCTGTGCCAGTCTCTCCTGAGCATGAAAACTGATCATTATCCAGTTTGTATTTCCTTGGTACATATTTTAAAAACAACACAGTCGTCGACTTTACAATTCAGTAATAAAGTTTGGCAAAGCTATTTTGTAAACAAGTTAATTTTATAATGTAAAAAAAGAAAAAGTTAATCTAACCTTGACTTGTTATTTGCACTTTCATAGTCTATACTTGATACATTCCCACTTTATATACAGTAGGAGTCTACAAAACGTGTAGATGTTTGGCCAAATGAATGCTGTTAATAATATGTAAAGTTCTTTGATTAAACATTTATTACTGAAACTACTTCCATTTTGTCTCATTACATTATAGACTTTGTTTCAAGCAAGTCAGGAAGCTAAATTTTCTCCAGATTAAATCCCCTCCAATGTGTTGGGATTTTGATTCTAACATTTAACTGATCAGTGCCTAGTGTTTTTTATAGTAGCCTTCTTACTGCACATTTTCTATTCCACAGATAAGTCTGGTAACCCTGCGGAACAGTGCGTTAAAAGTCTTATTTCAGTGCTCATTTGAGTTTCATCACTGCAGTTATATTACAGTTTTTTCCTTGAAATCTCTAATAGAAGCACGCAATAAATAGAGAACTTTCATACATGTTTTATGAAATCGCTTAGGAAAGAAAAACTCATGCTATGTGAATAAAAAGCCGCGCTTTCTCTACCACTTTGTCATTCTTTCCCTTATGAGTTACCAAAACAACCCTTGGCATCTGGGTTTCAGTGAACATAAGGTAAATTCTAGGCCACCAGATGGGTCTGCCTATAACAATCGCTTAAAGTCATGTTTTATTTATGCCTTTCATTTTGTAGATCTGAAATGTAAGTGTGCTAAGGTGTTCCTTAAATGCTGCTTGTGGGAGCCACTGATCTCATTTTTATTCTCGTTTCTGGTCCTGGCTATCTGAACTTAACCTTTTTAAGTTACAATATGAGACTTGCTAAAGTTTGGTCTTTTGTTTTTTTCTCTTTGAGACAGTGCTTCCCTATGCAATTCAGGCTGGCCTTAAATCACTTTGTAGCCTAAACTGACCTTAACTCACAGTGATTTTCTGGCCACACCTGGCTTAAAGTTTGATCTTAAAATAGTGTCTCAAAGGAGTAAAACCTTGGAATCTAAATATTAAATCATAAATTTTAGGTGTGTGTTAAGACTGAGTAAATCCATTGGAAAAAAAAAATTGTCATGTGCTTGGTTCTTAGACGAGGAATAGTTTCACCTTAGCACTATGTCAAAGGTGTGAGCACTGGATCTTCTCTGTAGGTCCACTATACTGTATCCTTGGCAAATCGTCGTTCTCATCAGAATAGATTTCTTTCTAGAAACACTGTATTTTGTGACAATCTTTCTTTTAGGAATTTATGGCGGTCCCTTTTTCCAACCTAGTCACGGTGCAGGAAGTTTGTAATCCCATGGAAAAGTTACTGGAATTTTAGCAAGTTAATTGCAATCTACCACTTTCAGTGTAACCCATGGCAAGAATAAAGACACTAATAAATATTTATATTTATGGGGGGGGGTTAAGGGGTCCTGAGTCCTGCCCAGATGAGGGTTCAAGGGAACAAAGGTCTCCCCTAGGGCCTAACTCAGATTTTATTAACTCGTGAAGAAGGGAGTGGCTAGAGGACGAGTGACTGAGAGAATGGTGGGAATTACAGGAGTACTGTAATTCTAGCTAGCTAGGAGGCCAGAAACACCTCTGCAATATGCAGAGACAAGGGTATGCATAACACAACTGAGGTAACATTTAATGTTTAGGAGGCTGGTGCTTTAGTTTTTGATTTGCAAACTTCTCTGCCCTAGAAAGTCATAGCCTCTTATCTCGAGGCTCAAACCCAGTCAACAGCCCTGGAGCACTGGCTCTGCCATGCCACCAGGCTCAACCATGTGTAGGGAGACACAGGAGTGGGGAAACAGCAACTGTCACAGATCAGTACCTCAGCCAGCCCTATTTACATTGCATCTGTTACTCCTGCCACACGTAGCTCACACACATTGTCAATCCCTCAGGCTGTTGCTGTCATGGAAATTGGTTTGGGACATGGTCACAGGTAGGAAAAGGATGCTAAAGAGACCTTGTAAGTGCAGTCCTTTGGGTAATTCCATATAATGTGGCTTCCATATCTGAGCACATAGTGGAATTGGTATATCATGCACACTTAACCTGTCTCATTTTGAGTGAGATTTTCCATTTCAGGACAGGCTATATGGAGAAAAGTAATATTGGGTCAGGTAAGTTGCTTCTCAACAGGTCTTCTTGTCCTCTGCCTGTCAAAAATAATACAGAATTCAGGAGTAGGAAAGGAAATCACTGCTTATAGAGACATAATGGCAGAGCCAGAGCTCTCAGTCTTTGGCTTGGACAACTGCATCCCTTGACTGCCAAAGCAACTATATACAATCACTTTATGAAAAGCAGCTTAATAGTAATTAAGCTCCTGAAACTGAATGCCTTACCCATAAAGTCTTGCAACTTGCTGGCCTGACATCTTGATTCTGAGGGAGTCTATTCAAATTAGAAAATTAAATAAATTGGAAAGAGTCCAATAGGCCTTACTTGTCATGTAGAAATGACATAATTGAGAATCCAGGTAGCCTGGCCCTTCCAGAATCTCAATCTTACCTGATAAAACTACTCCATTAGGGAAAATTGTGTTCCCAAAACTACTGCTTGAAACAAACTAATCTGGTGTGAATGCCAAGCCACAGAACGACTCGGCTTGGTTGAGTTGCTTGGCTGCAATTTCTACAAAATCCCAGTGAGATTTTTTTTTTCATAATGATAGATAATTCTAAAGCATGAGAAAACAAAGAACAGGAATAGCTAAAACAATTTTAAAAAATAAAACCAGTTACATAGCAGGATACAAAGTTAGCACTCAAAAATCAGTAGTATTCCAGTATACAAATAACAAACTCAGAGAAAAATTAGGGAAAGAACACCTTTCACAATAGCATCAAGAAAAATACTAATTAATGAAGGAAATGAAAGAACTTTACATTCAAAACTATACTACTTTGAAAAAGTAAATCAAAGAGTATATCAGAAAATGGAAAGATATCCCTTGTTCTGGGGTAGGAAGAGCCAATATAGTGAAAATGGCCATACTTCCAAAACTGTTAAACAAATGTAATCAAAATCAAAATATTAACATACCTTACAGAATTAGAGGAAACAATGCTAAAATTTATATGGAACCAAGAGACCTAGAACAGAAAAAGCAATTCTGGGCATCAAGGGCAAGGCAGGGGACACACGGCAAAGGTACCATGATAAAAACATAATGGTACTGGCAATGAAACAGACCCAAGGATCAAGGGAACAAAATAGAAGATGCAAAAACAACTACAAGCACACTTAGCTTTGACAAACATCTTCACTGCAAGTTAACCTCTTTAGTAAATGGTGCTGGAAAAACTGGCTTTCCACATGCTAAGGACTAAACCTAAACCCATTATCTCTCACCATGCACTAAACTAAAATTGAAATGGATCAAAGATATAAAAACAATCTGCTGGAAGATACAGATAAGTCTCAAAGACAAGTGTAGACAAAGATTAATGCACAAAACCCCAATCACAAAAGAAAGAAAATACTACAAAGAGTCAATAACTGGAATAATCAAATTTAAAACTTGCACAATGAAAGAAACCACTTTAAAAAAAAAAAAAGAAACCACCAAGAGTGAAAAGACAACCACAAAATTGGAAAATAAATTTTGCCAACTGTTCCTCAAAGGACTAACATCTAGGCTATATTAAAACATTTTTAAAGCATCAGACTATAAATTTTAAAACTCAATCCAAAACTCAGCATCTGAATTGAACAGATACTTCACAAATGAAGACGTACAAACAGCAAATTAATATATGAAAAACTGGTCATTACTGTCATTTGAGAAATGCAAATTAAATCCACTGAGATTTCGTCTCATTCCAGAAAGAAAGACTATCAGAAATCAACCAATAATAAATGCTGGCAAGGCTGTGGAGAAACAGAAACACTTCCCCATTGTTGGTGAGAGTGTATGTTGGTACAACCATTATGTAAATCAGTAGGAAGATTCCTCAAAAAACTAAAATGAGAGGTTTCATTTGACCCAGTTGTGCCCCTTCTACATGTCTGCCTAAAAGAGTTTAAAGCATCATACTACAGTTACATATATACATTTCTGTGTTTATAACAGCACAACTTACTTTTTCACTTCCCAAAAATTATTAGTATATATTCGTAATACATATTGTCATTCATCACAAGGAATTTGTACCTGTACATAATATATGTACATAATATTTAGAGTCATACATATTTATTCCTTTTTTCCTAGTCTCCTTCCCTCTCTCCAACTCTTCTTGCCCTCCTATTTATAAAAGCTTTGTTTCCATTTTTTCCCTTCCATTCTCTTATAGCATCACAATTTAAAATAGCTAAATCTTGGAAACAGTCTGTATGTCTTATCAACAGATGAATGGATAAGGAAAATATATTTGTATTAGTAGACTACTACTCATCCATAGAGATGAACAAATCATTTTTAGGTAACAAGATGCACCTCACAACCATGATGTTAATTGAGTCAGACACACAAGTTTAAATATCAACATTGTTTGTCTTGTGTGAAAAATCCAAAGGGTACATATGCAGAGAAATGGAAAACACGAAGAACATACTCAAGTGGGAAGAAGAACGGAGTAGGGAAGGGGAACGAAAAGGGAATTTAATAAAAGAATGGATTTTGAAGACAAGAGGAATTATGGTAGCCATTGTTGGTTTTCTGTTGTGTTGTTTTGAAATCCTGTATCACACTGTTTTGTTTCGATTGGCTGTATTCTGTTTTATTTTGCTTGGTTGTAAAATTTTTTTAAAAATGGAAACAGCTGGTCATGGTGGTGCATGGCTGTAATTCCAGCACTTGGAAGGCTGAGGCAGGAGGATTGCTGTGAGTTCAAGGCCAGCCTGGGCTACAAAGTGAGATCAAGGCCAGCCTGAACTGCATGGTGAAACCCTGTCTCAAAAAAGACAAAAAGTAATAATAATGATAGAAACGAAGCTTTTGGAGAGAGGGAGAAAGGGAGGAAAGGAAAGACTGAAGGGAGAGGAGGGAAATGGGAAAAAGAAGAATTAAGACATAATATATATGATAAATGTGATCATTGTATATGGCAAATATGTATTAATAAAATTTTAAAATAATTTTGAAACAAAACCAAAGTAGAAGTGATCATTCTGTGCAATATCAAGACTACACATATCAAGACCATTCGATACTGGTGGAAGTGGGGGGGGTAAACTCATCAATGGAATAAAATAGAGAACAAAAATAGTCCTACATAAATACACTTGACTCATTCTGATGAAGATGCAAAAGGAGAAACCACAGTCTTTTCAACAAATAATGCTGGAGCAGGCAAAAATATGAATCTTTGCTTAAACCTCATACTTTAAATTATTGTAGGAAAACCAATAATCAAAATGAGTGGAAGACTCTTTGCATCGAGGAATCTAGAAGGCAACTTTATTGATTTTATGCCAGCAGGTTAGGGGCTATTACAGTCCAAATCACCAGCAAGGAACCAGTGTTGAATCAGTTAAAATACAGTGTGCAAATAGGAAGTACAAGGCAGATGGCAGATTATTACATGATTGCTTATGTGAATGAAGTCATACCTTGTCAGGTATGTTAGCACTAAATAGATTTACTTAAAAGGAATTATTTACCATTATATCTTGAGGATGAGTGAAGACCTTTAAGCAGAGCAAGCAATGTTACAAGTGTTCTTGACTGGGTCACTTCATCCCAACCAAAGTCCTTGAATCAAGCTGGAATAGTCAAATGGCCCAGAAGAAAAGCAGCTGGACCCAGACAGTCAAGGCTGACTAAATTTAGTAGGGTGTTTATGTGGCAGGCAGCAGGAGCATAAGCAGAGGCTACTATTTGATTTTTAACTTGCTGTAAAATGTCTATAAGCTTACTATTTTATAACTGTGCCTTTACTATTTCTATAATTATGCCCTTGCATATGTATAATGGTGCCCTTATAAAATAAAACCTAAAATGGATTTAAATGTAAAGTATAAGACTTTTAAAAAAATAAAACCTAGAATCTAGTGTAGCAAAGAATTTTTAGACTCAATCCCAACAGCATAATTCTTTTTTTTTTTTTTTTTTTGCAGTACCCGGGATTGAACTCATGACCTTATGCTTGCCAGGCAGGCACTTATGCCGCTGAGCTAAACCCCCAGTCCCTATAATCCTTAAAAGAATAAATTAGTAAATTGACCATTAAAATGTATAACATTTATTCTATGAAAGACCCAGTGAAGAAAATGAAAAGAGAAGCTAGGCAGCCTGGGAAAATATTTACAAACTACAAATTTGATAACTAATTTAGGTTATAAGATGACAAAACAATCCCCTACATGATGAACAACAGACATAAAGGGCTATTTCACCACAGAAGGTAAATGACTAACACACGAAAGGATACTCAGCATCACTATCTGCCTAGAAAATGCAGATTTAAAACACAGCAACATTAACCTGTCACAATATTACTGTCAGCACCAAGTGCTGGCAAGGATACAGAGAAACGGAATTCCTCACACACTGCTGATAGGAATACAACATAGCAGCCACCACACTTCCTTGTGTGATATCAGTACATGTACATAACGTGTGTGTGTGTGTGTGTGTGTGTGAACTGAACAAAATCTTGGCCAGTTTTTATTTTGCATTTATTTGCATTTTAAGGTATCATTTCACCTTCTATAAAGTAAAACAGGTACGGAGGGACAGTGTAACCATACTGAAGCTGCGGGGCATGTGTGTCACGTCTTTATCTCATCCTGTTCTCCACTTGAACAGAGCTGGTGTCTTCCTTAGAAGTGAAGCTCCAGGTATTCAGCAACAAGACCCAACTTCTCCAAATTTCATTCCTCAGGTCTATTTTCCTTGAATATTTTTTTTTTTATTTTAAAGAGGGAAAAAAAAAAACAAGGAAAATAAAACAATAAAATCAATCAAAATAAAGCAGAATAAGTGATATGGGACTTCCAAACCCTTTAGAATCAACAGTAGTTATTACAATGCCTTTGTTGTCTTCAAAATGACTGCAGATACCACCTTCAGACATATTAAAAATTGAACAGAACAGGATAGAATACAACCAATAAAAACAACAAAGAATGCAATAAAGAACCTCAAAACAAGCCAGTAGCAAATACATAATGGCTTCCATGTCTTATCTTTCAAATAACTTCTCATGCCATCAGAATTAACATAGACAAAACAGAAGAGAATAAACTCCAACCCAAAAGAAAAACCAATGAAAATGATATGGCTTCGGGGTGGGAGAGATCTCCTCCCTGTAGGCCGTGGTTCTCTCCCTCCGAAGTCTGCAAATGGCACAGACTCAGAGAGAGGCTTGGGTCTGGCTCTCTGCAAACCGGCAGCAGCCCATGCCTACATAACATATCTTAATGCCTTTCTTCATGCCCTTTCTTTGTTTCCCTGTCCCCTCCCTTCATCTCTGAATCTGCTTGCCACTGAGAATTATCTATCTCCCTAACTCCTGTTATCTTTCATTTTGCTCTTTATTTACAATTTTAATTTCTCATATAAGACAACCTATGTAATACTGAAGCTTGTGTCTCTCATTTCTAATTTACTTAACATTGTGGTCTCAGGGCACATCCATTTCCCTGTAAATGACTCATTTATCCTTCTTTGTAGCAGAGTAGTACTTCATTGTGTGTAAATACAGCACTGCATTTTCTTTACCCATTCATCTGTCACAGCAGCTTGGGCTTCATAGTGAGTTCAAGGACAGCTTGAAGTACATAGCAAGAACTTGTCTCAAAACAAAACAAACAGACAAACACTCACAAAAGAAGAGAAGAAAAAGAAGAGGAAAAAGAAGAGAAAGAAGAAGAAAATAAGAAAAGAAAAAGAAAAGGAAGGAAAAAGAAAGAGAAAGAAGAAAGAGAAAGAAAGAAAGAAAGAAAGAAAGAAAGAAGAAAGAAAGAAAGAAAGAAAGAAGAAAGAAAGAAAGAAAAGAAAGAAAGAAAAAAAGAAAGAAAGAAGAAAGAAAGAAAGTGTTAGTTCTCTGATTTTGAATGTGTGATTTCCTCCCAGGATGTACAATTTTGGGGCAATGCCCAAGTCATATCCCTTCTCACACTGGTAGATAAAGAAGGCAGGCAAACACCAGATCTGTGCCTTATGTAGGCTCAGCAGATAGTAGGATTAGGGCAAGGGTGCCAGCACTGCAACTTTCAAATCCAGAGCGAATCAGGCTGAGCCTGGCCTCTGGCTGTGAGGGTGGGACCCATTTAGCAGGTTTCTTTCCAGCCTGACCAAAGCTATCTCCTGTGACCGTCTCTCACCCAGTCACTGTGGGCCTGTAACACTGGGAGGCCTGAAGTGAAGCTATCCCATGGGTGCTCTGAGTCCTGGGTTCAATCACCCCTTCCTCAGAATGGTATCTGACCAAGCACTCTCTCCAGGGATATGGTGCATGCGTGGACTGGAGTCACTCACCAGCTGCCATCCATCAAAGGACTCATGTGGGCGCAGAATCCCACACTCTTCCTGAGGCTCACAGCATCTGCTGACTCGTTCTACCACTGTTTCTCCCTGAAGCCTTCTGAAGTTCCGAGCTTTCACTTTGTCTCTACAAGCTTGGATTCCCTTTCCTAAGAGCCATGAGCCTGGAGCCAGGTTATAGGGCTGAGGATTTAGCTCAGTGGCTTAAGCGCCTGTCTGAGCCTGAAGCCAGGGAGACAGTACAGGCTGTGTCTTCCCTTCTCCATGCTGTGTTTTGTCTCTTCAATTTCTCTGGAGGTTTTAATTTTCCTGTCAGAGCCTTCCAGTTTCCCAGGGGTCTAGTCCTTCTGCCCAAATTGTTATTTTCCAGTGTTCAGATTCTGACTCTCAGAGAGGCTGAGATGTTGTTTCTTATCACTCTGCCATTTTCCCTGAAGTCAGAAATTTCTTCCATTGAGAACAAATCTACCCACTGGCTAGACTCACCCTGATAGATGTATCTTGCTCAGAGCCTGAACTAATGCACAGATCAAAGATTGTCATAGAAGCATCAAAACTTCCTTTAATCGATTCACTACCCTTGTTTGGTGGCACATACTGTAGCCTCCCACAGTAGGCTCCAAGTGGGTAGGAAAGTTGCTGAGACAGTGAAATGCCTGGGGCTGTGCTGGTACAGCAAAAGCTCAAGAAACCAAGCAGCCTATTACATGCAGGAAAGTTTCTTGAGAATAAGCAATGCCTCAAGCTTTCCAACAGCATTTGCGTCCTTGTACGGGTTAGTTTGCTGGGAAGTTGGTACCAAAGCCTTTGACAGCTATAGACACAGGAATGCCGGCTTAGATGTCCCGGCCTATGAGCTTTAGAGGGCCCCAAAGAGTTTTTGCTGATGGCTTTAAGGGCTTTGCACCTTCTACGCACTCATGATTTAGAATTGGATCCCATATTCCGGGAATTTTCTAGTCGTAATAAGAGAATACAAACACAATATGAAACTCTGATAAATAGAGTCCCCTTCTGAGAGTTATCATACAGGGCGAATCTGAAACAACAGGTAATCCCAAAATCAGGTGTCTAGTGCTGTGTGTACTCACAGTCAAATGTCTCAAGACCTGTGAATTCAGTTAAATCACAGCCT
This sequence comes from Dolichotis patagonum, assembly GCA_004027295.1. Lineage (NCBI taxonomy): Eukaryota > Metazoa > Chordata > Mammalia > Rodentia > Caviidae > Dolichotis > Dolichotis patagonum. Next base: position 8,396 of record PVJX010007326.1, on the reverse strand, counting down.
GGCTTCCTTTAGTACTTCGGATAAAGGAGAAAGGCTTCACTGTATTCCTCTCCGGATGCTTTTCTTGTGTGAACCCAGGGCAGCCGGGTCATCCTCCAGTATTCTCTAAGGCCAAAACCCCCGGATGAGTTCACAGAACCCCCTCCTCCCTGCTTCTCCTGTTCAGCATCTTCATGGCCCCCCCAAGAGAGGCGGCCCCGGGTGACTGCTGTTCCACACCGTCCCCTCCTATTCCACCCTGCTTTGATTTTTTCCCCTCTCTGGTTTGCAGCACCTTCATTACCTTCTGCCTTCACATATGCCCGCATTTCCCCCTCTGCTGGAAAAGCAAGAAGCAAACACACAACCTTCACCTTCCCTGATGCACCTCTTCTTCCTGGAGGCGAACCTGCCTGACCTCTCCTGGGCTCTGTCCCCTCTTAGACAGCAGCTGCTCTGCCCTGGAGTCTTCACTTGCCAAATTCGCTGCCATTGTTCTTAGTTATTGTGCCTTGACCTGATGCTTTTTAAAAACCTTTAGGTATTTTAAAGGACCCAGAACATCTTAACTTTAAATGAGCTGTGGCTCCAGTAGGACACCTTGAAAATCGTGGCTGGCCTCATGATTTGATGCTCTCACCATTCTAACCCTAACCTAACCTAACCCTGACCTAAACCCTTTTTTCTTCTCTCTCAAGTATGGATGTTTGCAGAGTTCATTCTTTGGGGTCTTTTTCTTTCTCCCTCATTCCTGGCAACTGCATCTGCTTTCATAGCCTCAGATCCCATCAAGTGGATGGTTCCCACTTCTGTGTCTCTACTGTGAATGTCAGCTTCCCAACTTCAGCCTATTTAACATTTCCTGTGTCTCTACATATTGGAAAAATTGAAACCTATACTTATCATCTCACCGCACAACTCCCCACACCATTTTCCCCTTTCCTAAAATTGCCTTATTTCGGTGACAGTTGCCCATAGTAAAACCTGGAACATGCCTAATTTCTCCAGCTCTACAGATCCTCCAATCAGATATCAATGTTTTTGTCTGCTATCTTGATCATAAACGATTAATTAGCTCATTCTACCCCACTTAGCTTTGTTCTTTAGCAACTTCAGCCTGGGTTATTGTGTTATCTCATCTACTACTCTTCCTCTCCCTAATGTCTCTTCTGCCTTAACCTACTAGGCTGGACCAGCTCTCCAAAGGCTGCCTTCACTATGATACTGCAATTAAAACCTATGCCTACCAGATAAAGGCTGAAGTCCTGAGCCTTTTAGATAATTTGAAATCCTTTACCTGGTGTGACCATCTCTCTACATGAACTTTTCTCTCTAGTTCCCTCCTCAGACAACCTGAGGCCCAACTTGAGTGGGCCTGTTGGTGCCTTCGTTCATACCACTGCCTTTACGTACTCTTCCTGCTGGAGAAAGTGCCAAAGACTGGCTACTTGGAATCAGAAATAAGTAAAGCAGGGAGGCAGACATGGGTTCATTGGGATAGATTTGAACATGTGAGCTTTTACATGTGAGTACAATTTTTTATATCAACTGTCTTATCCCAGGAAACCATGAAACTCCAGGAGGGATATATTGACCTGTACAATTTATGATCTCCAAGAAAACCATCAGATTGGTATTACAAGATTTTATACACATATTATTCAATTCAAAATGTTATGGGACTTCTTGTCTAATATATAGAAAGTATCAGTCTTGCAAAACAAAAGTTCTAGAGACTGACTGCACAATAATGTACATATATTTAACATAACTGAACTATACACTTAAAATGGTTATGATGGTATATTTTATGTATGTTTTACAACAATTAAAATTAAAATTAAATTAAAATATAAGACTTTATTTGTCCCAGACAATCAGAGGAGGTGGTCCCTGAGTCAAGCCCACAAGTACAACTATGATGGGGCAAGCAGCTAATTGTCTCCTGAGCCTTTTGTGTAGACTAACTTTATTAATCCTCCCTCAACCCTACATGGTAGTAGTATTAGCATTCTCTCCAGCTGGACTCTGCAATACAGGAGAAAGGCAGAATCCACTGCTTTAAGTTATTCTTTAAAAATCAGATTCCAGAATATTCCCATAAACTGTCCAAGGGCATGGGGGAAGGAAGTAAAATTAAATTTCTGTAATTATTTTTATTCAAGTAGAGAGACATTTAGAGATTTATATAGTACATGGAAAACTTCAACAGAGTAATAGGAATCTTACAAATATTTGTAAATATGTAATTATGGGTAGTCATCTTTTGAATTTATAAAATTAAAAATATTTCCAGCAAGTTTTGGTATGTGACAATGGAATCAAAAGCAAAACAACAACATCTATCATCTACTGAATGCATAGTTTCTTCTGAAAAGAAAGAAAAAGTGCTCTTACATTTTTTTCTAAAAAAGGGGGAGGGGTTTATGAAGTTCAGGTCTAAGCCAGGTAGCAACAGTCCACAAGGGCCTTTTCTTCTGTTTTCAGCATAACCCGATATTGATCATACAACTACCGTCCCAGTTTGATCAGTTGCAGAATAAAAAGGAAAAGGTTGATGATGTCCAAGTAGATTTCCAGGGCAGCAAAAACATACTCTTCAGGGTCTATTTCGGAATGGTGGCCTCCTACTATGAACTGCACGTCCATCACCAGGTACTTGAAGAAAAATAATTATAAAGTAAGTGCCCCAAAAGATCTGGAAAAAATTGTTTTAGCATCAAGAAAAATGTGGAAAGTAGTCTCTGGCTGAATATATTACTTCAACTTCATGAAGTCCTCAAGTTTGTACTCTTTAAAAGCAAACTCCTCATCCTCCTAAAGCCTGTGGGACCAAGTTTGAACATACCATTCCTTTCTAAATGCAAAACATCCTCATGTCTTTAGCCAATGATGTGGGCCAGAGGGGAAAACTATAAAATGCCTGTATGTAATTTTGGTCCATGTTCTTGTTAAACAACAGGTCGCAATAAATATGGTCCTGGCCACTTGGACTCACACAGATTCATAATTCTGAATTATATGATAGCAAACATGGCCCATTTGGGATAGTTTTGTTATGGTTTCTATATATCCAAAATAGAATGAGGAGAAGGGCCTCTTACGTGATTGAATAACCCCCAAAAGAAACAACTTCGGTGGCTCAGCTGAAGTAGATAAAACTGTACGGTTCTAAAACATCAAGATTAAAAAAGAGAGGTCTCTCTCATCCTTAACTTTATTGCAAAATGAGCAGACCCAGGCAGCTTGAGAGAGGAAAACCACCAGTATAGTCGCCTGAATTGGAAGCTAGAGGACTCAAGTGCTGTGAGGCAGAGTCCTTCAGACAAACCAATGCTGGCATCACAGAAGATACTTGGGGTTTGACAGATTTTCTGAAATCCACTCTAGACTAATATCCACTGCAGTCAAACATCCCAAGGGATTCAGGTATTTGCTGTCTTGTACTCCTTGTCCCCTTGAGGGCTTATAAGAATGAGGGACATGGGAGGAAAGGACCAAGATGAAAGATATGGAACATCTCCTGAGCAGTCTCATCATGGGGTCATGCCAAATGGTCTGTCATGTAATATGGGGATAACCCCTCTGGCGCAGATAAGATTGAGCTGATCTTCAGAAAAGGAAAGGGCAGTGGTAGCAACAGAGAAGGACGTCAAATGAGTCTGGAGATGCTGAAGCAGGGGCCTCATTTGAACTGCTAAGTTCCTTTCCCACCCTTCTCCCTAGGTCTTATGCCAGCACCTTTAGAAGGATCAGCAGTCAGGATGAGCAGCCATTCTGATTTTTGGGCCCTTGGAAACCCCTTCAGTAAAGAATTTGATTCCACAAAAGGCTCCCAGGGGGATGAGCGTTGCACTTTGCTTTGACCTCCTTCTATCACCCTAGAGTCCTAACTTGATGGCCTAGAGGGGGTTAGCAATGAGGCTTCTCAGGAGAGGTTAACATGCATGAGAGCAGACAGGACAGTGAGTGAGAAATATGAGTAGTGTCCCTCATCAAGACAACCCACCCACAGGAAGCGCTAGCCAGGATGCAGACACCCCCTCCCAGGAGCCTTTGAAGTGGGATACTCTCTGCCTCACCCCCTTCACAACCCTGGCCATTAAAATACACGCTATCCGCAATTTCCTTCTCCTGTTGCTTGATGGTGAGTGATCTGCCTGAGCCTGTAGGAGAGTTTTTGCTCTGCCTGCAAATGGGGAACAGAACATCAACAGACAGCACGGAAATGGACTGCACCTAAAACGGGCCACCAGAGACCCGGCAGCGAGCACCAACGCACAAAGGCTGAGGGCACAGAGTAAAGCCAGAGGGGCAGACATCGGGCCCTTTTAATAGAATTGAAATGAGAACAGTGAAACGTTAATCTCTTGCTATAAATTTTTCCAGCATCTAAAAGACATAACACAATTCCAGCAACAACACAAAGGAATACAGGGTAGAAAACCATAGGTGGTTTTAATGCTTAACAATAATATTTGGGGCTTATCGTACCACTCTATTTCTGGGTATGTCTGAAAATCTTCAAAATTATTTTTTTCTTTAAAAACCATAATGGGTAGGAGTGTAGCCAAGTGCTTGGCATACTCAAGGTCCTGGGTTCAGTCCCAAACACCAACAAACAAGTAAATAAATAAACACACAACAAAATGCCTAAGACAGGTAAATTGATAAATGTGTAAAATGGGATATTATGGCCCTTAAACACAGTGAGTTAGAACTAGGTCTGCAAATGTATGGAGACCATAACTTTTTAAGAACAAAGCCGAAGGCAGAATCCTGTATTAGCAGAGTACATTAGTGTTGGAGGATCTGGCACACAGGTGTAAGGAAATGCTGCGAGGAGTCCCAGCATGCCAACGGTGGTTACTTCTGAGGAAGGGCGATAAGAGGGAGATTTTTGCATTTGTTTCATAATCTTTTATGTCTGCTAAATTTAAAATGTACATTATTTTTTAAATAAAATATTCCTTAAAATAATTGTACAGATGTGACACACGATGTGGGTCTGAAAGGAAGGAAAGAGATTCCGAGGGGGCATCCGCAGTGCCCTCTGCCCTTTCCCTAGAGGTTCCTGTTGTGGAAGGGAGACGCCAGCCCAGAAGGAAAATGGAAGGGCGGCCTGCCGTGGGAAGCTTTGGGTTTATAAATCATCTTGTGTTCCCTTAAATATTGACTCTTTCAAGAAAAAGCAATGTTCCATAGTTTGGAAAGATCCTCCAGCTTTCTTCTTGGGGGTGATGGTTTCAAGAAGCAGCACCCTGCTGGAGGGTTTTGAGTGACTCACTGACTGCAGGTGAGTAACCCACCTCCCCTGGCAGGGAGGGAGAATTGCACTTACCAGGGAGAACAGCAGGGTTCCAAGTGCAGCGTACAACAGGTGCAGCCACTGCAGAAAGGAGACAGGTGTAGTGTGAGAGGAAAATCTAGAGTAAGGAAAGAGCTTATGCAAGTCCCAGGGGACAGATAAGGACCTGACATTAAGAGTCAGATCTGAGGGGAAATGAATCTTTTCTTCAACACTCAATTCTGATAAGCAACCAAAGGAAAGCTAGCATTTTCACGCCAAATAGTATTCACGAAGTGAGGGAACTGCTTAACATCGCATGTGGTAGGACAAGGAGAATGTATTGGACACTGTGCATTTGCTGCCCATCCAGATAGCCCTTCTGGAGAATCCGCCCTCCCTTGGGTCGTGAAGAGGGATCACTGGGAGTATGGCGACCTCACTTGCCCTGGCTGGAGGGTGTGATGGGAAGTAAACATCTACTCTGAAAACAGCAAAACCTGGCTGATCAGAAACTTAAGCTCTGTGACAGTTTCAAAAGATGGGCAAAACAGTCAAAATAAATTTTCAGCATCAAGAGACCCAAACAGCAGAGGTGGTTGTCATTTGCCAGTGCCAGAGCACTTACTACACAAAGAGAGTTGGCCAGTCAAGCTCCGAGAAGCCCAGCTCTTCTTCCCACCAGGGAGAGACTTCGGCTCTTTACCACACCCTGCTCAGACACTGCTGATCAGAACACAGGGTTAATCTAAATGCTCAGGGGTTTGGCTCACATGGAAAGAGGGTAAGGAAGCGTGTACAACACCTGTGAAAAACACAGCACAAGTTCTTTAGGAGGAGGAAGCTGCTCCTGAGAGGTTTGGACGGGACAAGGGTATTGGAGAGGAAGTAAAATTAGGAATCAGTGAGTAGGGGCTGGGGCCATGGGCTGGGCAGTGGGTCCAGACTGAGCTCAGTTAGGAAACACTGGACATCTCAGGCCAAGAGACTGATTCAAAATTGTCCAAATCAACTATGACATAACTTTGGACAAGACTCCACCAAAGTCTCTTCCCTTTTAAACCTGTATATTATATTACAGATTGTGAATATTTGTAAAAGGAAATTTAGACTTGGAATCGAGTCAACCTATAGCAAGCAATATTTTTTAACCACATACAAATGATACTATAAAGACTTTGGAATCCACCTAATAAGTTTTTGTAGTATTATTACCATTACCTCTGCTACCACCAGTAATAATAAAGAGGTGTGACCTTTAAAAACACATATTTGTGATGTTTTTGCACTTGTCTCCAAAATACAGACGCTATCTTCCTCCCTGTAAGATATGTGATCATTCACAAAGCTCCGTCAACATGGGCACGACCATTGGTTAAATGCTGAAAGGTAGTGTGACAAGCCCAATTGCTGCCAAAGAAATTCTTTGGTTTAGCATTTGGACTCAACTGACCTTGGGTCACAGGGTGTGCCTTCAACAAGGTCTCCGCACAAGGGCCGCCCACGGACAGGAACCACAGGGCTAGGTCAAGACTCCTGTCCCCACACCTGCCCCAGCGTCACTCCACAGACAATGCAATGTGGGTAAAGATCTTGGGTGCTGCTGTCTCTGTGCCCCCTCTGCTCCTAAGCCTGGGGGAACGCTTTGGATATTTAATTTCTCTGAGCCTCTTTCATTATCTATAAAATAGACAAGATATATGCTTTTCAGGAATGTTGTGAGAGTTCTGTGTGATGCCTGTGTGAAAAACACATAAGTCTATGACTAATATTCGATAAGAACTCAATGAATATACTGGGAATAAAGTAAAAAACTGGAATTGGCGGCACATGTCCATAATCCCAGGACTCAGAAAGTTGAGGCAGGGAAGACAAGATGGCGGACTGGTAGGTAGAAGGAGAGAGATCCTCTCTGAGAGAAACAGCTCAAATGCCAGAATAAAACACCCTGGAGAGACCCAAACAGAGAGAGATGGACTCTCATAACCCATGAAGAAACTAAAGTGCAAAAAAACCCGCTCGAATATGAGGTCCTGGGGCTACTATTAGTGAAGATAACATCAGCGAGCGCGGCACCCTCCTTGAACTGCCTGATTTCCTGCCCAGCCTGAACAAGCAATCCATGCCACAGAAACTGGCTTGAGCCACCGGAGCAAGGAGCTGAACAGCCCTGCGTGCAGCTCGCCGGGATCAGCTCTGCACATGACCCACCCAGAGGCACCGTGAATTCCCACCGCAGCCGTGCTGAAGTCGGAGGTTGGGGAGCGCAGCAGTTCTCAGGGACGCGGTGAGTGATGGGAATAAGACCCTCCCATGGGAAAGGGGATTTGGGCAGGACAGCCCTAACTCCATAAGGAAGTGGCTTCAGCTGGTTGCTCCCCTTGCCGAGCGGATTGGTGGAATCTGCTTGGACTAGGCCGAGCCCCTGGCAGGGACCCAGTTACTTCCCTGAGATCAGTGCACACTGATGCAGTGAAGGCCTGCAAAAGTTGACTGGCCCAGAAGGGAGGAGCTAGTGCACACTGCCCGTGGGTGAACTCTAATCTCTGATAACCTATTGAAGAGGGATAAAGGTCCTAGCCTGCGTCCTCTAGAGGAGACTTAACCAACAATAAAAGGGTCTGGGAATTACACTGTACACTTGTATGGAAGGAACCAAAAACATGACGAAAGGGAGAAATAAGAAAACACTCCCAGCCCCCAACCCTGAGAACATTGATCCAGGAGAGGTAAATACAAAAGAGATTGAGGGCAGCAAAAATGCAACATCAAACACAGCATTAATGGACATAAAGAGATATCTTCAGGACCTCATAAGTGGGACCAAAACTGAAATATTAATTCAAATTAAACAAGAGATAAGTAGATTAATAAAAGAAGGGCTGGGCACCTCTCAAGAAGACACAGACAGAAGAATGGAGGAACACAAAAGGAGAGAAACATTTAATGAAGAATTCAGGAAAAACCTAGAATTCATGAAACAGATTCAAAGAGATTATCAGGAAACTAAAGATTCCATAGAAAGCTGGCAAAACTGCTTGAAAGAAACCAAAGATAGACTATCAAAAATTGAACACAGGCTTGCAATGTGGGGTCATGAAAGGGAAGATCTCTTAAAAATAACAAGGGA
>PVJX010007325.1:51442-71864 GCA_004027295.1 Dolichotis patagonum | reverse complement strand
TGTTTTTCCTGCTAATACAGAAATGATAGATATACATGTAGAGACTCATGCATGTGTAGAGCTTATAAACAGTTTACAAGAACCAACTATATAACACATGTTGAAATAAACAACTACTTTGAAGAAAAAGAGACACTACAATACCCAGTGCTGATTCCATAATGTCATGATGTGAAGTCCAGCAAAACTATCACTTTTCATTCAAAGTGATCTTAGCTTGCTTTGCCTTGTTTAAGTTCAACACACATTAGGGTATGGACAGCTGTTTTGAGGAGAATGAGAGACACTATGACAGCCATTCTTGGCTTCCCTAATGTCTGGTCTTGAAGACCTGTAATGCTCTCCTCGTCCTGCTCTGATCAGTTCCATACTAGGTTGTTTCATGTGAATTCCCTATATGTGACAATATGGACAACTATTTGGAAGAAAACAAGAGTCAATATGATAGAGAGTGAATATCTCCAATTGTCTAGTTTTGAAATTTTTGTCTCTTACATTGCTTTCTTGTGATCCGCTTTGCTCTGTTTTGTTGTGTTTAATTATACCCTTTTGATATAATTGCATGTATATTTGAGTGGGTAAGATGGATGACCATATTGCTGTTTTTGTCAGATCGTGGAGCAGAACTGTTAACAGTCTCATTTTTTGAATGTCTACATTACATGTTTTAACTTTGTAATTTGAACAACTATTTCCAAGAAGTCAGTATGTAATTTGTCAAGTAATAATTTCTTAGGTTTTATTGTTGTTGTTCTTTTCCTTTTTTCCTTGGAATACTGTATTGTCGCTACCCTTTATTCTGTTTTATTTTGTTTTGTTTTTTTCTCTTTAAATAAAATTATTTAAAAAAATAATGTCCAGTACATTGACCTTTAACACAGAATATCCTTTCCAGTAATATCACACACTCAGTCACAAATCCATTTTGGCAATAGTAAAAAAATAAAAAACCAAGCAGAACAAGCGCCTGCCTTGCAAGCATGCAGTTGTGAGTTCAATCCCTGGTACCAAAACAAACAAAGAAACAAACAAAAAAAAAAACAGAAACAAGTTATATGTCCATTAATAAGAAACTGATTAAGTAATATATAGCATAATTATAATGAAAAACTTATGTTTCTCAATTTAAGACAAATTTCGCTCCAGCTATTTTGAAGCTGACATTAAATGCATACATTAATATTGTTGAATCTTGTATCATTATGAACAACTTGTCTTTATCTTTGCAATAAACTTACCTTTTGTGATATTAATATAGTCACTCCAGTCATCTTACTGCTTTATTATTGTTTCAGTGAAGGATGGTGGGAAGTGATAATCCTTTTTACTATTTAGATGATACAGTGTTTTTTATCCTTTTACTTAGGAGTTGTCTGTTTAACCCAGGGGTTGCACATGCTAAGCAATTACTCTACCACTAACCATTCTCAGCCCTCTATCTTTTCACTTTCAACCTGTTTTTATCCTCTTTTTTTTTTTTTTTTTTTTTTGGTACCGGTGATCAAACTCGCGACCTAGCGCTTGCCAGGCAGACGCTTGTGCCACTGAGCTAAACTCCCAGCCCCTTCAACCTGTTTTTATATAAAGTAAATATCTTCTAGACAGAATACAGTTCTGTATTTTTTTATATTGTTGAGAGGAAACTCACGTACAATTAATCATTTTAAAGTATACAACCATTCTCTAGTTTTCAAAATTCACCAGAACATTCTGTATATGTATACATACATATTTCATAGTTTATCCACTGAGGGATATAGTGGATATGAGTATAGCCATATTAATGATAAGTATCATCTAGCCCACTCCATGACCCTGGCACCATCCCAAACTTTACAGAATGAATAAAGTCATGTACATGCCACCAGACCTGGCCCATCTTTGTGATCGAAGCCATTTTGATTGGAGCCAAGCACCAATCCTTGAAGCCTGTTCTCTTGCCATTCGATGATCTTAGCACCCTTGTTGAAAATCAATTGACCATGTTTGGGTATACTTCTGTACTCTCAGTTTTATTCTGTTGCTCTATATATCTATATTCTGTTGTTTTTTCCTTATAACTGTACCATGCTCTTTTGATTACCATAGCTTTGTAGTAAGTTTTGAAATTAGGAAATAGCCCTCCAGCTTTGTCTTTTTCAACATTGTTTTGACTATTTAGGACTCTATAAATTCCATATGAATTTGAGGATCAATTTTTCCATCTCTGTACAAATTCCAAAAGAAAGAAAGAAAAAAAGAAAGAAAGAAAGAAAGAAAGAAAGAAAGAAAGAAAGAAAGAAACTTAAACACAGAGACACATACATAGGGAAAACTTCTGGTAAAGATGAAGGTAGAAATTGGGCTGGTGCTTCTATGCTACAGATTGCCAGAAAACCACCAAGAGCTAAATGAAAGGTGTGAAATGGATTCCTTCTTATAGCTCTCAGAAGGAACCAATCCTGTTGACACCTGGATTTCTTATATATGTTATAGCATCAGAAAATATCTGGACAGGTTTTTTCATCCAGGAAGTCAGTTGAGAGGGAAAAGGTCAGAAGTTGGACTTTCAAATTCTAATTAATGAAATTATAAGCTGCTATACATTGTTACAAATATGTATTCATGTTGTAACTTTTAAAAATCAGTGAGTATTTTAAAATAAGACTTAAAATTTAAAAATACTCCTTTTTAATTTTTTGAGACAGTCTCACTATGCAGCTCAGGCTGACCTTGAACTCAGTGTGTAGCCTAGGCTGGCCTTGAGCTTGTGGCGCTCTTCCTGCCTCACTCTCCCAAGTGCTAGGGTTATAGCCATGCACCACCAGAACCAGAAAAATATCCTTCTTCATACAGACTTTTAAAATCTACCTAATTGACCCACTGCTACTATTTTTGTGTTCTGATACCTCACAATGCATGTTAAGGCATACGAATGCTTGAATTTGGAGGAGGGTTAAAACTGGTGGAGCAGAGACCAACAGCAAAACGCAGCACCTCTGAGACCTGAAATCTAGACACTTGAAAAATAACAACTTGGTAAAAAGAATAATAATAAGATGAAGAAGGAAGGGGAGGAGCAGGAAGAGGAAGAGGAAGAGGAGGAAGAGAAGAAGAAGAAGAAGAAGAAGAAGAAGAAGAAGAAGAAGAAGAAGAAGAAGAAGAAGAAGAAGAAGAAGAAGAAGAAGAAAGAAGAAGAAGAAGAAGAAGGAGAAGAAGAAGAAGAAGAAGGGAAGAAGAAGAAGAAGAAGAAGAAGAAGAAGAAGAAGAAGAAGAAGAAGAAGAAGAAGAAGAAGAAGAAGAAAGAAGAAGAAAAAGAAAACATAGACAAGAAAACAAAATGCCTGTCCAAACTCCCTACTCTCCAAAAGCTGATACATTGAGCAATGACAAAACAGCTGACTTAGGTGAAATGATAAAAAAGGAGACAAAATAATGATCAGTAAGACACTTGACAAGCTCAGTGATGGTGCAACTAAATAGATAATGGGCTTCATAAACAAAATGATTAGTAAGCTTACAGAAGACATTGAAGAAAGCTAGCTACACTAAACAAAATGATAGAAAACATGAGCAACCAGTTTAGCAAAGAATTAGAGCCCATGAAAATGTATTAAATAGAAATTCTTTTTCAAAGTATGGGCAGGAGAACAAATCAATGTGATGACAGAGTGTCAGGAAGTAACAGGGCTGATGCAAGTGACAGTATACTCAGAGATACTGTAAAGCAGGAGAATAATTAGAATACATCCCACAGCTGCTAGATGATACAAAGATTAATCTAATTGGAATTAGTGAAAAATCATATGGTACAAATAGCATTAAAAAAATCTTTTTACAGAAATATTAGCAGAAAAATTCCCAAATATGAGGAAAGAATTTAACAGATAAATGAGGTATATAGAATGTCAAATAGATACAATCATGAAAGAACTTTTCTGAGACACATCATTTTTTAAAATTCCAGAAGTCCAATGCAGAGAATGTTAAAATATGTTAGAGAAAAAGCAACAAAGGACCTCCAGGACCCGGGAACTCCAACCAATTTAATGCATAGGGCCAGGCTAGACCTGGGCCCCTCCCACGACTCCCGCCATCCCAGCAGACAACCTCAAAGGACCCGGAAACTCCAGCCAGCAGTGCATGCAGGGCCGGACTGGACCCAGGCCCCTCCTGCAACCCCCAGCATTTAGGCAGACCACCTCACAGGACCCAGGAACTCCTGCCAGTGGTGCAGGCAGGCCAGTCAAGAACCAGGCCCCTCCCGTGTCCCTGCAGTCCTGGCCACCCACCTCAGGACCTAGGAACTCCAGTCCATGACGTGCCCCCTGCAATCCCACCACTGCCATCAGGAACCCCCCACCTCCTGGACCTAGTATTGCTGTTGATCATCGGCTCCCACACCTCCCCCTAGATAGAACCTTGGACTGCAGTGGATTAATCATGCAGTATCGAGGGGAGACTCAATAAGAAGAACTCAGCAGGCTTGCATCAGTGAGGTGAGTTGGCCCTAAAATAGGAATAGAGTTTGCCACCTTCAGTGGGTAAACACGAGCAATGGCGAAGCCCCCTCCAGAAGTAGGCCATGGCAAGTGGGTGGGTGAGTCCTTCCTCCACACAGAGAATATCAGGTAGGTTGAAGAGGGTGCCAATAAGGCCTCCCCCAACCTGGAGAATATTAAGAGGGCCTGTGGGACATCCAGAGACATAGTAGGGTCCCAGCTAAGACAAGCACTATAAACAGGGAGATCTGGTGACTCTGAACAACTTGAAAACATAATAACAGCAGGAAACAGGGGTTGATTTCCATCAGTACTCCTAGGCTTGTCAGCCTAGGAAGAACATAGGACTCACTCAACAGGCCCTGCAGGGGGAATTCAGGTGACTGGCCCACCTCTTCACTGTGGGACCCAGCAATTGGACAAACATCAACCTTACAGTAAGACCCCAATTTACACATTACCAACAGTTGACACTAGTGGGATTGAAGGACCAAATATTAACCCAAAAGGGGAAAATGGCAAAATGAAAAAGCAAAATGCAATCTCAAACATCTAGTCCACCAGGAGCAAGTACAGGAGACACTGAAATAGAGGAATTCAAAAGTAACACACCAGAAATCTCTGAAAAGATAGCAAGTGAAATAAAAAAACAACTCTATGAGGCTATAGAGGAAATCAAATTAGAAGTAATCTCTCATGTAAAAACAAAAATAACAACCTTAGTAAAAGAGTAATGCTCAGCACAGCTAGAGAAGAAATAGATAAAAATGTACAGGAGCGTGGGAAACTGATTGAAACCTTGCATGAATAATATAGAAAACAAGCAGAATTCATGAAACAAACTCAAAGAGATATCCAAGAAACAAAAAATTCTATTGAGAGCAGACAAAACCATTTAAATGAAGTTGAGGATAGAATTTTGGACCTTGAGGACAGGATCACAATTAGTGATCATAAAAGGGTAGAACTTTTAAAAATAACAAAGCAGCATGAAATGACAATCCAGCAGCTTCAAGATGATGTCAAGAGAAGCAATGTAAGCTTAATAGGCATCAGTGAAGATGTAGGAGTTAATGCAAATGACATAACTAAAATATTCACAGAAGTAATAGAAAATTTCCCCAACATGGGGAAAAAAATCTAATATGCAGATAAGTGAGGCATATAGAACACCAAACAACCACAACTAACATAAATCTACACCAAGACATAGAATAATTAAGATCCCAGACCTACAGGATAAAAATAGAATACTAAAAGCTGGTATCTTTTAGCATTCTAAAACATAGAATTGTTGTTTCTAAACAACTCACCTATCAAGTATTCTAAACAACTCACCTATCAAGGAAAGCCCATTAGAATCACGGCAGACTTTTCAACACAAACCTTCAAGTCAAGAGGAGCTTGGAGTGAGATATTTCAAGCCCTGAAAGAAAACAACTTTAAACCCAGATTGATATACCCTGCAAACCTTTCATTCAAATTTAATGGAGAAACAAGATACTTCCATGACAAAGAACAACTGAAGAAATTCATGTCCACCAAACCAACCCTAGAAAGAGTATTGAAAGACATACTAGATAGAGATAAAAATGACCACAATCTCCAGAACAACGAAAGAAACCACCAGGCTGGACAAGCAATTAAACAAGGGGAAAAAGCAGAAAGCAAACAACTGGAACATAACATGGCAAAGTTGAGCCAGTACATATCAGTTATATCCATAAATGTAAATGGCCTCAATTCACCTATCAAAAGAAATAGGTTGACAGAATGGATCAAGAAACATGATCCCACAATATGTTGTATATAAGAAACACATATGACCCAAAAGGAAACTCATAGATTAAAAGTCAAAGGATAGAAAACAATATTCCATGCAACAGGAACCCAGAAAAAAAGCAGGGGTAACTATTCTATTTGCAGACCATGTGAACTTCAAACCTAAAATGATTAAAAGGGACAAAGAAGGTCACTACATACTCATAAGTGGAAAAATTCAAGAGGAAGAACTAACAATCATAAATATATATGCACCAAACACAGGAGCACCCAACTATATAAGACAGATAATAATGGACATCACAAACCAAATACACAAGAACACAATTATTACAGGGACCTTAACAGCCCATTGTCACAAAGAGATAGATCAACTAGAAAAAAAGTCAGCAAAGAAATAATAGAACTGAATCAAACCTGTGAGCAACTGGACTTAGTAGATGTTTACAGAGTGTTCCACCCAACCACATCAGAATATGCATTCTTCTCTGCTGCACATGGGACATTCTCCAAAATGGACCATATATTATTCCATAAACCATTCTTAAGTAAATGCAAAGGTATTGAAATTATCCCATGCATAATATCTGACCATAGTGCACTGAAATTGAAAATTAGTGGCAAAAGAAATTGCAAAACCTGCATAAATACATGGGTCTTAAATAACAACCTTCTGAACAACCAGTGGGCTACAGATGAAATTAAAGAAGAAATAAAGCAATACTTACAATTCAATGAAAATACGGAAACAACATACTGTAGTCTATGAGATGCAATGAAAGCAGTCTTAAAAGGGAAATATATAGCAATAAATTTTCATATCAAGAAAATAGAATGAGCACAAATAAACAACCTAATGCTTCATCTTAAGCTTCTAGAAAAAGAAGAACAAGTTAAACCCAAAGTTCATAGAAGAAAATAAATTGTTAAGATTAGAGCAGAGATCAATGTAATTGAAACTAAAAATACAATACAAAGAATTACTGAATCAAACAGCTGGTTTTTTCAGAGAATAAACAAAATTGACAAACCTCTAGTTAATCTTATCAAGGAAAAGGAAAAAAACCTCAAATTCATGCAATAAGGACTGAAAAAAGGAAAATTACTACAGATCCTGTGGAAATTCAAAAGATCATGAATACCTACTTTCAAAATCTCTACTCACATAGAGTGGAAAACACAGAGGAAATGGACAGATTTCTAGAAACATATGAACTATCAAAGCTCAACCAAGAAGATATAGCAATTTTGAATAATCCAATATCAGCTATTGAAATTGAAAATGTAATTAAAAACTTACCCACAAAGAAAAGCCTAGGTCTGATGGATTCATGGCTGAATTCTACAAGAAATTTAAAGATGATTTGATGCCATTACTCCTTAAACTCTTCAATGAAATTGAAAAGGAAGCAATCCTCCCTAACTCATTCCTGGAGGCAAGTATTACTCTGATACCAAAACCAGAGAAAGACTCAACCAAAAAGGAGAACCGTAGGCCAGTCTCACTAATGAACATTGATGCAAAGATTCTCAATAAAATTCTGGCAAATAGAATGCAGCAAATCATCAAGAAGATTATGCATCATGACCAAGTGGGATTCATTTCAGGAATGTAGGGATGGTTTAACATATGCAGATCAATAAATGTAATACACCACATCAACAGAGCCAAAAACAAAAACCACATGGTCATCTCAATAGATGCAGAAAAAGCTTTCGATAAAGTCCACATGTTCATGATAAAAAACCCTTCAGAAACTCAGTATACGTGGTGTCTACCTCAATCTCATAAAGTCTGTCTATGACAAATCAACAGCCAACATTATACTAAATGGACAAAAACTGAAATCTTTCACTCTAAAATCAGGAACAAGACAAGATGTCCACTACACCACTCCTTTTCAATATAGTTCTGGAAACACTAGCCAGGGCAATCAGACAAGAGAAAGAAATAAAAGGAATAAAGATAGGAAAGGAAGAAGTTAAACTATCACTATTTGCAGATGACATTATACTCTATATAGAAGACCCAAAAAACTCCATTAAAAGACTACTATATTTAATAAACAAATTCAGCAGTGTAGCTGTATACAGAGTCAACACTTGAAAATCAATAGCATTCCTGTACAGAAACAAAAAAACCTCACTGAGAGAGAAATTATGCAAATATCGTCCTTCACAATAGCATCTAAAAAAATGAAATACCTAGGAATCAACCTAACTAAGAATGTAAAAGCCTATATTCTGAAAATTATGCTACACTAAAAAAGGAGATTGAAGAGGATATTAGGAAATGGAAGGCTATTCCTTGCTCTTGGCTAGAAACATTGTGAAAATGGCCATACTCCCAAAACTCTTATACAGATTTAACGCAGTCCCAATCAAAATACTATTAACATACCTCACAGATCTAGAGAAAACACTCCTAAAATTTATTTGGAAACAGAAGAAATCTAGAATAGCAAAGGCAATTCTAGGCAAGAGAGGCAGGGCAGGAGGCATCTTAATTCCTGACTTGAATCTATACTACAAAGCCACAGTAATAAAATCAGCATGGTACTGGCAAAGAAATAGACCTGGGGATCAGTGGAACAAATTAGAAGATACAAACACTACTACAAAGTCACTCAGCCCCCTGACATTTGACAAAGGTGCTAAAAATGTTCAGTGGAAGAAGAATAGCCTCTTTAATAAATGGTGTTGGAAAAATTGGCTCTCCACATGCCAAAGACTGAAACTAGACCCATATCACTATACACAAAACTAAAGTCTAAATGGATCAAAGATCTAAATATTAAAACAGAAATGGTAAATCTGAAGACAAGGTAGGTAGAAGTCTTGGAGACATAGGGGTAAGCAGAGAATTCATGAATAAAATGCAAACTGCATGGGAAATACTTCAAAGAATCAACAACTGGGATCTCATATTATGGAAAAGTTTCTGCACTTCAAAAGAAATCACCAACAGAGTGAAAAGAAAACCCACAGAATGGGAAAGAATTATAGCCAGCAACCCCTCATACAAAGGACTTATATCCAGAGCATATAAAGAATTGAAAAACATCAAGCCCCCCAAATTCAAAGACCCTCTCCAAAAGTGGGCATCTGAGATCAACACACATTTCTCAGATGAAGATATACAAATGGCAAATAAATACATGATGAAATGTTCACCATCACTGGTCATTCGAGAAATGCCAATTAAAACAGCACTGAGATTCCTCTCACTCTGGAAAGAATGGCTGCCATCAAGAAATCAACTGATAACAAATGTTGACGAGGCTGCGGGGGGGAAAAAGGAATAGTGCTCCACTGTTGGTGGGAGTGTAGATTGGTGCAGCCACTATGGAAATCACTATGGAGATTTCTCAGAAGACTAGGATTGGAAGCTCCATTCAATCCAGCTATTCCCTTCCTGGGTATTTTCCCAGAAAAATAGAAAATGTCATGTCACAGAGATATATGTGCACCCATGTTCATAGCAGCACAATTTTTAATAGCTAAATCTTGGAAACAACCAAAATGCCCATCAACTGCAGAGTGGATGAAAAAGATGTGGTATTTTTATACAATGGAATATTACTCAGCTATAAAAAGGATGATCTTGGGCTGGGGATTTAGCTCAGTGGCTTAAGTGCCTGCCTGGCAAGCACGAGGTTGTGAGTTCGATCCCTGGTAACAAACAAACAAACAAACAAAAAAGGATGATCTTGAGGCCTTCATACGTAAATGGAGGCAACTTGAGACTATCCTCATTAGTGCAATAAATGAGAATCATATTTATAAATATCACATTGTGTCTCTAGTGTAAAAAGTAATAAGACCTGTAGGAGTAATAAAACCCAAAATCTGTAATTGCTATTAAAAAAAGGGAGGAAAAGAAAATTCTCTAAAGGATATAACTGCATGTATGTTTAAGTGTGTAAGACAGATAACCATATTACTAAGTTTTTGTTGGATCATTGAGCAGAACTGTTTGCAGTCTCACTATTTGAATGTCCACTTCGTACGCTTTAATTTTATAACTTGAACAACTATTTCTAAGATGATAGTATGTAATTTATCAACTAGTGATTTCTTAGTGTTTTTTTTGAAATCCTGTATTATTTCTATCCTTTTTTCTGTTTTGCTTTTTTTCTCTTTAAATAAAATTTTTTTTAAAAGCAACAAATTTCTTACAAAATAAGCCATTAGAATTGCTGCAGACTTCCTAACACAAACCTTAATGACCAGGAGAATTTGAAGTGATGTGTTTCAAACCTCCCCTCTAAAAACACAGCTTCAACCCAAATTGATTAATTGAAAAAAAAAACAATCTATTAAGGTTGGTGGAGAAATGAGTTCTTTTCTTGAAAAAGAACACTTTAATAAATTCATGACTACCAAACTTGCACTCCTAAAAATTCTCAAGGATACCCTAGAAAGGGACAATCATGCAAATAATGCCAACAATGCCAAAAAATCTGATGGAATAAATATACCAAGCAGGGTGAGCTGTTAAGCAAAGAGGGAAAAAAGAATCAGCAACAGGAAAATAATGCAAGATAGGAATAAGTGAAAACACATCAGTAGCCACTCTCAATGTGAATGATCTAAATTTCCCAATCAAAAGACAGGCTGGCATATTGGGTCAAACAACAAGACCCAATGGTATTCTGTACACAAGAAATATGTTTAAACTAGTTCAATTCTTTTTTGTTGTTGTTGTTTGGTTTGGTTTGGTTTTGTACCAGGGATCAAACTCATGAGCTCGTGCTTGCCAGGCAGGCACTTATGCCGCTGAGCTAAATCCTCAGCCCTGAAATATGTTTAAACCAAAAAACAAACAAACAAAAAACCTCAGACTAAATATCAGAGGATAGAAAACAATATCCCATACAACAGGAAACCAAAAACAGGAGTAACTATCCTATTTTGAGACAAAATCAACTTCAAGCCAAAACAGATCAGAAAAGGCAAAGAAAATCACTACATTCTGGTTAAGGGAATTATTTATTAGAGAGGGATAACAATTATAAATATATATACATCAAACACTTGCACAACCAACTTCATAAACAAACACTACTGGACATAAAAGATCAGATAAACAGCAATACAATTATAGTGGGGGACATCGATACTACAGTTTTTTTTTAAAAAAAAAAACAGATCAACTAGTCAAAAAATCAACAAAGAAATATCAGGGCTGGGGATTTAGCTCAGCAGCATAAACGCCTGCCTGGCAAGTGTGAGGTCATGAGTTTGATTCCAGGTACCGCAAAAAAAAAAAAAAAAAAAAAAAATATATATATATATATAGATAGATAGATATATCTGTATCTATATCTATATCTATATCTATATATATATATATCAGAGTTAAACAAAACCTTTGAATAAATGCACTTAATATTTATGTACAGGCCATTCTACCCAAAAACAGAATTCACATTCTTCAAAATAGATCACAATTAACTGACTTAGTTACTTTTTCTCATTGCTGAGACAAAATACATGACACTCAAAGTTAAAGAAGGAAAAGTTTATTTATCTCACAATTCACAAAGGTTTCTGTTCATGGCTGGCTCCAAGGCAGGGTTACATCACAGAGGAGAAACAGTTTATGCCAGGCAAAAGGCAGCAAAGTAATGAAGCAAACTAGCAAGCAGCAAGTGACACAGCAGACCTTTGTGTTTCTTATATTATATCCAGGCTACCCATCCTCAGGGAAGATAGCACTTCCACCCAAGGAGGGCCTTCCCATTATCCACTCCCAGAATTATGACAAACCAATCAGTGGGCTAATTTAGTGGTAACCCACCCTTGATGCCAACATCACACACTTAATCCCAGCATCACATACTCTAGATCCTGCTACCTCTGAAAAGCCCACCTATGAGTGTATGAGTCTGTGAGAGAACATTTAGACATACATCATAACACTAGCCTGTAAAACATGCTTACATAAATAGAAAAGTCTCAAATTATCTCATGCATATTGTCAGATCTTACTGCAGTGAAACTAAAAATCAACAGTAAAAGATACCAAAGAAATTACGCAACCATGTGGAAATTAAACAATACACCTTGGAACAATCAGTGGGTCATAGGAGAAATTACAGAAGAAATTAGACATTTCCTAGAATGAAACAATAATGTTAATAAAATATATCAGAATTTATGGGGCACAATAAAAGTACTCCTAAGAGGGAACTTTATAGCTGTGAATACCCGCATTATAAAAGCAGAATGAGCTTGAATGAATAACCTAATGATGCATTTCAAGGTATAGAAAACAATAACAATCCAGATCCAAAACTAATACAAAAAAGAAATTACAAAGATAGAACAGAAATTAATGCAAGTGAAGCTAAATAAACAATACAAAGATTCAATGAATTGAAGAGCTGGTTGTTTGAATAAATAAAATAGATAAATGCTTGGCCAATCTTACAAAAAAAGAAGAGAAGAAAGAGAGAGAGGAAGGAGGGTAGGAAAGCAGGAAGGAAAGAACCAGGCATGGTGGCACATGCTTACAGTCCCAGCACTGGGGAGGCCACAGCCAAAGGATTACCATGAGCTCAAGGCCAGTTTGGGCTACAGAGTAAGTTCAAGAACAGCCTGAACTACATAGTGAGACCCTGTCTCAAAAATTAAAAAAAAAAAGAGTCCCAAATCAATATAACTAGATATTTTAAAAGGTAGAATCACAACAGGTATCACTGAAATCTAGAATTTTGGCAACTAGTTTGAAATAATATTCCAATAAATTGGGGAATCCAAAAGAAATTGATAAATTGGATATGGAATCTCCAAAACTGAACCAAGAAAATACAAAAACCCTGGATAGTTCAATAACAATGGTTAAAGCAGTAATAAAAAACCGATCAGCTAAGAAAAGCCCAGGATTTGACATTCATTGCTGAATTCTACAAGAACTTCAGAGAGATTGAACACCAATACTCCATAAACTCTTCAATGAAACTGAAAGAGAAGGAGTACTCCCAAAGTCATTCCTGGAGGCTAGCATTACCCTGATTCCAAAACCAAACAGGACTCAACTAAAAAGAAGAAGTACAGGCCAACCTTTTTAATGAATAATGACACAGAAATTCTCAATGAGATACTAGCATCACAGTACAACAAATCATCAAAAAGATCATACATTATTATATATGCATATATAAAAAATGGTTAAGATAGTTACTGATTTCTCTGAGTTCAATGAAGAGAAAGATTTGTGCTGGTATTGTTCAGACAATTATAAGCAGATGTCTTGTGCTCTGGGTGAATGATTTGGGAATGACAGTGTACACTGTATGTACTATTGTTGTCCCCTGATTGACATATTTTGAAATTTGTTGTAGTTTTCTTCTTCTTCTTCCTTATCCTTGAAATAAAATGGGTTTAAAAAAAATCATACATTATAACCAAGGAGGCTTCATCCTCAGAGTTTGGGGATGTTTTAATATATGCAAATCAATAAATTGAATACACCACATAAAAGTAAAGATAATTATAACATGATCCTCTCAATAGATGCATGAAAAGCCTTTGACAATACCCAACATCCATTCAAGACAAAGCCCTGAAAATAAGTATATAAGAACCTTATTGCAATCAGATACTTACAACAAACCTGGCATCATATTTAATAGGAAAAACTGAAAGCTTTCCCTCTAAAATCAAGAGCAAGATAAGAGTGTCCACTATCACCACTCCTGTTCAATATAGGACTCAAAATATTACTCAGAGAAATCAGGCAAGAGAAAGAAATAAAATGAATACGTACAGGAAAAGAAAATGTCTAAGAAACACTATTTGCAGATGACATGATTCTCTACATAGAAGACCCAAACACTTTCACTAAAAGACTCTTAGAATTAATAACCAAACTCAGAAATGTAGCAGGATACAAAATCAACACAAAAAGAAATTAATAGTGTTCCTGAACACCATCAATGAACCCACTGGGATATAGATTAGGAAAACAATACAGTTTACAAATAGCGTCAAGAAAAATTTAATACTTAAGAATTGACCTAATCAAGAATGTGAAAGGCCCCTATAACTAGAACTACAGTACTCAGAAAAAGGATATTGAAAAGGACATCAGAAAATGGAAGGATATCCCTTGTTCCTGGATAGGCCGAACCAATATTTTCCAAATGTCCATTTTTCTAAAACTTATATGAAGATTTAATGCAATCTTAATCAAAATGCAGATAGCCTTCCTCACAGAACTAGAGAAAACAACCAGAAGAGATCCAGAATAGCAAAGCAATCCTGGACAACAAGGGCAAAGCAAGAGGCATCACAATTCTGGATTTCAAGCTTTATTACAAAGCTACAGTGATTAAAAACAGCATTGTAGTGGTACAAAAATAGATAAGTGGATCAATGAAACAGAACAGAGGATGCAGAAAACCCCAGGCACATTCAGCTACTCAGTCTTTGACAATGAGGCCAAAAATCATACAGAAAAAATCATACCCTCCTTAGCCTCTCAACAAAAGGTGCTCGGAAATCTGGCTATACCCATGTAGAAGATTAATCTAGACCCGTATCTCTTACCAGGTACTAAAGTAAAATCAAAATGGATCAAAGATCTAAATATTAAAACAGGAACACTTAATCTGCTGGAAGATTAAAATGGGTAAAACTCTTGAAGACATGGGGGTAGGGAAGTGCACAAGAAATAACATCACAAATCAACAAATGGGTTCATATCAAAAGCTTCTGCACTACAAAGGAAATAACCAAAAGTGTTAAGAGACAACCAATAGAATGAATGAGAAAAAAAATTTGCCAGCTACACCTCAGACAGAAGACTAATACCTAGGATATATAAAGAACTCAAAAAAATTAGTTTCCCCAAAATAAAAGACCCAATCAAAAACTGTGCAATCAAAATAAATTCAGACTTCTCAGAAATATAAATAGCCAATAAATACATGAAAAATATCCAACATCTCTTGTCATTACAGAAATGCAAATTAAAATAGTACTGAGATTCTACTTTGCTCCAGATGCTGTGGTTATCATGAAGAAATCAAATAACAGAAATGCTGGCAAGGCTACGAGGAGAAAGGAACCTTCTATATTGTTGGTGGGAATGTAAACTAGTACAACCACTATGGAAATCACTATGGAGATTCCTCAAAAAACTAAAAATAGAAATTGCATTTGACCTAGCTATTTCTCTTCTAAGTATCTTCCCAAAAGAATGATACATTCATTCCCATTATTATAGCAGTACAATTCATAATAGATAAATCTTGGAAGTGGCCTAAATGTCTATCAGTAGATGAATGAATAAAGAAAATACAGTATTTGTATACAACAGAGTATTACTCTGCCATAAAAAAGGATAAATTTGTGTCAGTTGTAGGGAAATGGATACACTTTGAGATCTCAATGTTAGGCAAAATAAATCATCCATACATGGTTTCTCTTATATGAGAAACCCAAAGTGTAAATTAACTAAGATGCAAAATAAAAAAAAACAGATAATAGGAAACAGGGAGGTAGATGTTTTGCAAAAAGGAACGGGACCAAGAAGTTGAGGGAGGAGAGAGAAATGGAAGGGAGGAAATGAAAAAAGAAGTAAGATATGTTATATATACATACCAATTCCCCACAAGGAATCTCATCATGTAAAACATATGCTAACAAAAAAAATTTTTTTAAGTACCCTAGAATAGAATTGTAGACGATTTGTCTTCTCTACCTCTCTACATATACTCTACTTCACCTTGCTCTATCTAGTTCCTTGAAAGAGCTTACTGCTATGGACTGCATCAAGAGCTTCTTTGTCTTCTGGCCTTCGGACAGTGGAAACATTGCTGCTTTTAGGAGCGCAGAAGAGGGTGATTTCAGGTTTTTACTCCACTGGCTTCCTGTCTGCCTTATCTCCATGAGTTGGTTGGGGGATCAGTTGTTCTTCTTTAGCCACAGCTCTTGCCAGATGGTCTTCTTCCCTTCCTTGCCCCTTTCGATCAAGGCTGGTGAATTCTCCCTGTAATTGCTAGCTTTAGTATACTATACCAGCACTGCTGGCTTCCCTAGGCCCTCCCCACCCCTTCGTCCCTTTACTGCACTGCCCTCAATTACTCATTTAGAATGCACCATCTGTTTCCTGTTAGGACTTACTCAAATATCTGACACTTAGTGAATAAGCCTGTCTTTCTGAACTGAAGTCTGACTGTAGCAGTCCAGTAAGACTCTAAGGTGAAGGAAGTTCTGAATATCTCCTTGCAGTCTTTTCTGGTTCTTGAAGAGACCTCAGTCCTTGAGTATAGGGGTTGAAGAAGTTTGTCAAAAGCAAGGAAGAGAGCTTTCTAAGGTCCTCTGTATATGGGACTCGCCCAAACCATAAAGATCTGTACCTCAGTTAAAACTGTTGAAGATTTGTGACTATAGTTTCTTCAAATAGGGACAAAAATATTCTTTCCACCTTTGCTTCTGAGTCTGTTCATCTTTTACCAGTATCCTTATGTGTTAATCATTTTTGTGTTGTTAAAATAACACAGACCCGCTGTTTATGAAGAACAGACATTTGCTTAGTTCACAGTTCTGGAGGTTCAGAAGCTTGAACTGATGATGGCTTTCTTATTGGCACTCGAGGGAACACACAGCATCACATGGCAAGACACAGAGACTTGTGTGCATTTGTGTCCATGAGTCAGTCTCTCTCTGTCTCTCTGTCGGTCTGTCTCTCTTTTTATAAAACCACCAGGAATCAATGGGGACTCCATCCTAATGGTATTTGCTAGTCCTAATCACTTTCCAAAAGCTCCATTGCTAAATGTCACAGGCAGATTAATTTTTAATCCTCTTACTATTATTTACATATGACTTCAAAGATTGTTTCCAATATATGAATGTTGGAGGACACACCCAGAACATAGTACCTGGGTTAGCCTCCTGACAATAGCATACTGAAGGTTGAACTTTGGAGCTTAATGGTACCAAGGATTTGTGACCATCCCAACTCTTGGCCAATAATTACTCCAAGGCTTTAATGGACTACCTCTCTCTTGACCCAGGAAAATATATATGCTGGAAACATTTACTATGTATTTGTTTCCTGGGGCTGCTGAGTCAAATTGCTAAAAACCTTGGTGGCTTAAAACAACAGAATTTTCCCCCTGAGTTACAGAGTCGAGAAATCTAAGCAAGACATCAGTAGAACTATACTCTTTCTGTTGGTTCCTAGGGTCAAGATTCCTTTCTTGCCTATTCCTAGCTTTGAAGGTTCTTAGCAATCCTTGGCATTCTTTGGCTTATAATGCAGCATTCCAGTCTCTGACTCTTACTATGTAACTATATTCTCCCTGTGTCCCTTTCTTCTTCTTGTAAGGCTACCAATCACAATGTAGTAAAGATGCATCATATTATAAGTAATTACATCTGTAATGTTCTTATTTCCAAATAAGATAACTTTCTAAAATACTGGGGGTTATGACTTCAACATATCATTTTGGGGATATAATTCAACTCCTAACAACTTTTTATCATTTCCGAAGACGTCTGCACGTCTGTGATCATTATAATCCTGGAAGAAAAAAACTCCACCCGTGAAAAGACTTTAGAACATTTATTCCAAGAAAGCAGTAGATGAGTAGAAAATAAAGACCCATCAACCAGAAATCAAAGAACAGGACTGTGGTGCCATGTATGACATGATTTTCCATGTAAACTTCCAAGTTACTTTATCTCCAAACACTTAAATATCCATCCATAAAATGAGGATCCATATTTAACAATTGCCAAAGCAGGTCTCATTAAGCACAGGTGAAATTATGGCTTGATTAAACGATTTCCTCAGAAATAGTCATTTCCAATTACTCTTCTATTGTCATGAGATACTTTGGTTTGTTTGAAAACATCGGGAGAATCCACTAGCCTTAATTCCAGTTGTCAAATGTAAAGACTACATTTATATGTCCATAATTGAAGCCAGATGTTTCTCCTAATGCTATTAAATCTTATCTATCCTTGATTCAATAAATACTGTGAAGTTTCCTCTAAAACTCAGAAACATGTCAAAAAGAGAGACAGCATGTCAGAGAGAGAAAGATGGGTGAGGGAAAGGTTTAAGATCGTGGTGTATAACTGCCCTCATCATTGCCCATGGGAATGTGACTCCACCCCACTGATCTGTTGTAGTGATTCCTGTAGTGCAAATAGCTTGGCTTATTCTTCTCTGAGTGCATATACACACATGGAGTAGTCCCCCAAACAAGATCCAGTTCAGGTCCAGTACTGGAGGGAGAAAAAGAGGGTAGAGAGAGATTGGCCATAAGACACATTTTGAAACTGCTGTATTCCAACTGCACCGTCATTCTCTGACTCCTAAACTTAGACCTAGGAACTGACTCTGTTTTAAAAAATTGTCATTAAAATATACAAGAAAATTTAGCATCTTTACCATTTTTAAGTGTATAGCTTTGTGGCATTAAGTGACAACATTTACACTGTTGTGCAGTCACCAATACCGTCCACCTTGGGAACTTTTCCATATTCCCAAACTAAAATTCTGTACCCATAAAAACAGTAACTCCCGCTTCCCCGGTCCCTCTGCCCCTGCTCCCTGCCCCGTTCTGTTTTCAGGCTGTATAAATCTGACTATTCTAGGGATCTCTATAAATAGGATTATACAATATGTGATGCCATTGTTTAGACAAGTGTCTGCCAAAAGCCCATAAGTTAATGGCATCGTTGGGAAATAGGAGAAACTTTAGGAGGTGCAGCCTCGTAGAAGGACGTTAGGGCACTGAGAGGATGCCCTTGCACGGAATGCCAGGACCCATCTTCTCCACTCTCTCTGCTTCCTGGCTTCCATGGGTGACCAGCCCTCCTCCACTATATATTCCCTTTGTGCTGTACTGCACTGCCACAGGCCCAGAACAACAGGGCCAAGTGAACATAGACTGAAGCCTCTGAAACTGTGAGCCGGACACACACACACACACACACACACACACACACACACTGAGGATTGAACACAGGGCCTCAACTGACCTATATTCCCTACTGTTTTTATTTTTTTTATTTGAGAAAGGGTCTCAATAAACTTTCAAGGCTGACAAACTTGTAATATTTCTGACTCAGCTTCTAAAATAGCTGGAATTATAGGCATACATCACCCCACCTGACCAATCTTTCTTCCTTAAAAGTTGATTATCTCAGATATTTTGTCACAGTGACAGAAAGCTAACACATGTGGCCTTTTGTGTCTGGTTTATACAGTGTTATCCAAGTTTGACTACTTGAAGCATCTGAACATGTGTCAGTATTAGGAACCAATTCTTGACTCTGCAAAACCTTTAAATTCCCTCCAAACATTGAGGTCTTTTGCCTTTGTAAAAAAAACATTTATTGCTTGGTTAATTAAGAGCAAGAACAAGACTTTTGTAGTGTCCTGGTCCTTACCACATTGTTTTTGCCACCAGGCTCTTGGGACCTCAGCTTTAGACATTTCTTAACCCTCATTCATTTCTTTTTTTTTTTTAATTTTATTTAAAGAGAAAAAAAAAGCAATACAGAAAAAAGGGTAGAAACAATACAAAACCTCAAAAAAAGCCATAAATCACTAGTTGACAAACCACATACTCCCCGAAATAGCTGTTCATGTTACAAAATTCAGGCAAACAAAGTGAACACACAGTGAAGCTGCAAACAGAAAAAAAAGGATGGAATAAAGCCAATTGAGACAGTATAGTGAAATTGGTACAGAACATCACAGCAGGTCACCAGGACAACAGTAACAGGCAACATTGTATATCTCGTTGTCGTCACAATAGTTGTTCTTCTACTAGGTAGAGCAAAATCAAAGAAATATACAACATTATAGAACACATCAACACAGTATTGAATAGAGCAACACCATTAATCAGGACAAAGCAAAACGGCGATAAAAATATCTGCCTTCAGAGATAGTAGAAGGAAACTCCCCCGACTTGCTGTACCAAATATGGTCACCCCCTAAGAGATACCCAGATCCCTGGGAGGTGGGGGTGGTATGTTTGATTCTAAGCCCGAGACCCGGTAGGCAGCAGGCTGGTTACTGGTTGGCTCAGCGCCCTAAGTTCCAACATGGTGCGGATCTCAGGAAACGCTCTTGCTTCTTGTTTCCCCGCCCTGGGGTGGCCGCGGCTCCCCACACCACAGTC